>PYSQ01000632.1:3948-14495 GCA_003049435.1 Nakataea oryzae | reverse complement strand
CCCCCAAAGGATGTAGTCGAGGCCAGGTACTCACCACCCGTGCGCGCGGATATAAAATCGTCGGTTGCCCTTCGTTCTCGAGTTCTGTCGACCATGCCTCTTCCCCAGACACGGCAGCATCGCATCCACTCTTGACTGCAGCGTGATCGATCGGTACCATCAGTACTCACAGCCATCTCTCCTCCGTCTTCTGCTCTCGCTCCCTGCCCGCAGTCGCGATGCAGCTCAAGCTCGCATCCCTGGCCACGTGGGTCCTAGCGGCCTTGCCCGTCGCCCAGGCGCACTACCGGTTCAGCAAGCTCATCGTGGGCGGCAGGCTCTCCAACGACTTTGAGTACATCCGCGAGAACAGCAACGGCATCATGCCGACCAAGCAGTTCCTGCGCCCCAGCGACGACTTCCGCTGCAACTCGGGCTCCTTTGCCAACGCCGGGCGCACCAAGGTGGCCAAGGTGGCCGCCGGCGACAGGCTGGGCTTTGAGCTGTGGTACTACGCCACCATGAGACACCCCGGGCCCCTGACCATCCACATGTCAAAGGCCCCCGGAGACGTCCGCCAGTACCGCGGCGACGGGGACTGGTTCAAAGGTGAGAGCGGGCTTCCTCTCGTTGTCTTGACCGATCGCTGCCGAGCACCCCCAGCCCGTCGACTGACCCAAGGCCGCCGCTTGCCGCAGTCCACCAAATGATCATCTGCCGTGGCCCGACTGGCGGGTACCTTGACGACAAGGACTGGTGCACCTGGGACCTTGCACAGGTCCACTTCACCATCCCCAAGGACACGCCGCCGGGCCAGTACCTCGTCCGCATCGAGCACATCGCCATTCACGGCGCGCAGTCGGGCGACACCGAGTTCTACTATGAGTGCGCGCAGGTGGAGGTCACCGGCAACGGCAACGGCCGCCCGGGCCCCATGGTCAAGATCCCGGGGCTCTACGACTCCAACGACCCGGCCCTCCGCTACTTCATCTACGGCGCGCGCAACTACCCCTACACCAACATCGGCAAGCACACCGTCTGGACCGGCGGCAGCTCCAACAACAACAACCAGCCCTCCAACCCGGCCCCCAACCAGCCCTCCAACCCGGCCCCCAACCAGCCTTCCAACCCGGCCCCGAACCAGCCGTCTAGGCCGCCCAGCGGCGGCGGCGGCGCTGCTGCGCCCCTGTGGGGACAGTGCGGCGGCAACGGGTGGAGCGGCGCCACGCGCTGCGCCGAAGGGTCGTGCAGGGCCTCCAACGAGTGGTACTCGCAGTGTGTGAAATAAGTCCGCCTTGTGCTGGCGGTGCGGGGTGGCGAGGAGGCAGCCCAGCGCCTGTTGAGGCGTGGGCAGACAGGGCTGGGAAGGCTAGGAGTGGGCACCGCGAGGCTGGCCAAGTGCATGCCAATGTTTACCACTTGGAGCGAGCGGAGCTGGGCCGAGGGGATGGATGGTGGTGGTGGGTGGTCAAACCGTGTAAGCGTCGATAGCAGCCCGAGATTTTCCCTGGCACTCGGATCATCTTTTATTTGACTGCGCCTACCCGGATTGCCAAGTCCCCCTGACCTTTGACGAGCCGCCATTTGTGCGCCACACTCGGGCACAACTATGTACTTGCGGACTGAGCAGGAGATGCCGACGGGAAGACCCAGCCTCGTAAGCTTTAGGGCAGCCATACTCGACGTCAGTGAGGTCAGCTGCCGGCCCCCGGGAGCGGCGTGATCCGGGGAACTGAGGGGCTGCTGGGGCCCTGGACAATTTAGAGACAAGCATAGACTTGTAGTGGCCGCACGATGTAACGAGACCAGCGGCAGCCGCCCGGCGCCCGGAACAGCCACGAGTCCCACTAGTCTACTTGGCAATCGCGGCAGCTTCATCTTCTCAGCCCGCAGCCAAAGCTGGGAGGCTTTAGGTTTCAGAGCCGTCGTCCAGGCGCCGGATTGATTGCGGGCTGAGCGGGCACGCCCAGGGACCCCCCTGGAGCTCGTCGAGCTCGCGGGCGGCGCGCCGCACACAGACGAACACGCCTTGCTCGTCGGCAAAGGCGAAAGCTGAGATGGGGCTGGAAAGGCGGCCTCTTGCTGCATGTCTTGGCGCTCTAGGCTTGCTGTTGGCTGTGGGATTGTGGGATTGTCCGGTCTGGCCTCGCCACACTCTCCCTATCACTCGACCTTGGTCGTCGGGCGGTGGGGCTTGCGCCCGTTTCAAAGCCCAAACATGCGCAGATTCGCTCAGATGGGTGCAGTGTGAAGAAGGCTTGTCGAGTCTAGACTATGGCGGATATGACGTCGATCCTTCTTATCTTGAGACGGCTCGGGACTGCCCCTGCTCGCTGCCGTGGCCTGGGCCCGGAGGAAGCCGGTCCAAAGCATATAAAAGAAAGTCGCCGGCTGCCGACTCCTCGCCGAGGGACGCGGCCCAGCCAAAGGCACCCGTCAAGCCCGCCTCCAGTTATTCTCTTCTCAATCGCAGCCGAGCCGGACTTTCTGCAGCTGTTAGCCACCGAGCTGCTGGCCAGCGTTGCAACCTCCCTACTGCTGTCTTCGTCGCGAGATCCCTACCGACTCCGCAGACTCGTCGATATAAAAAATAAAAATAAAAATAAACCCCCCCAGCTGCCGTTCGCTGTCTAGCCAAGGTCCGGCCTACGCACCGCCCCCCAACCGAAATAATGCAGTTCCGCTCGACCCTCCTGGCCCTCCTGGCCGCATCTGGGGCTTCTGCCGCGCTGGCAGCCCCGCCACTGCCCAACGCGCTGGCATCCCGGACGAACAGCCAGCCGGTCTACCGACGCCACGGCGACGAGGCCGGAACCGCCGAGGAGGCGCAGGCCCACGACATGCCCAACGGAGGGGGCAAGATGAACGGCTCCATGCCGATGCCGGTGCCGGTGGCCGGTGCTCCGTCAACCCATGGGGACGCAAGCCTTGCCGCGCTGGCGGTCTGCGGGGCGGCAGGGCTGGTGATGGGCATGATGATTTGATGGTCTGACGGTTTGATGATTTGATGGGGCATGGGACCTGTGGGGTGTTTTGGGAGGAGGGGATGGAGATTGGAGACGTGGTCAGGCGATGGGGCTGGAGCAGACTTTTCCGTCAATGGGACCCGCGCTGCCACAATCCATGATTCGCGCTTCGAACAGTGTGCCTACTGCTTGGGAAATTTGGCTGTGAATTTTTTTTCTTTTCTTTTGTTTTGGCCTTGCCGCTTTCTCCAGTGACTGCGTCGAAGCCTGACAAGTGAACCTTGCAGCTTACAAGTGAGCAAGAAAAAGACACGCGCGCCACTTTGTTCGCCGAGGAGGCCACGCTTGCTTGGCGAACGACAAGCAGGACTGGTTGAGCCGTCTCAAACCGCAACACGAGCGGGGGTCGGCCGAGACCTGACAAGCTTGGACCAATCGCAACATGTAAATTCTAGGCTGGGCAGCTTCTGCCGACGGATGCGTTGCGTGCGCTCCTCTCTGTGTATGAATCAGATTGGCCACCGTTGAGCGTCTGATATCCGGTGGAATTTGCGCTGCGGCCGAGGCAGCGAGGTTCAGATGGCTGTGGCCGGAATATCTGTGTCGGGGTTGCTTTTTGCTTCTCATGCTCTTCTACGAGAATAGAGTATTGCTCTTCTATGAATATATAATCTTGCTCTTTTGTGATCATAGAGTATTGCTCCTCCATTAATATAGAATCTTGCTCTTCTGCGAGCATAGAGTATTGTTCTTCTATGATCATAGAGTCTTGCTCTTCTATGAACATGGAATATCGCTCTTCTATGAATATAGAGTTCTTCTATGAGCACAGAGTACTGCTCGGGCATAGAATCTTGTTCTTCTACCGGCGCAGATTATTGCTATTCTATAAGCATAGAGTATTCCCCGTCTATGAGCACACAGTATTGCTCGGGCGTAGAATCCTGCTCTTCTATCAATATGGAATCTTGCTCTTCTATAAGCATAGAACAAGAGGCAAGAAAAGGCCACGTGGGCAAGGAAAACGCTCGTTTCAAATCGAGATTGCATCACAAGTAGACAGACCTAGGATGCCCAGGTGGCGATGGCATCACGAGTACCTGGACAGACCTAGGATTCCCAGGTGGCGATGGCGGCGAGGCCCAGCCCTACCCACCCGCATGAATGACTCTATTTTGAGAAGACTCGTCGGCGCAGGCGTGCACGATCCGACGTCCATCACTGACGACTTGCGGAGACAGGAAACAGGCACAGGCACCTGGGGCGCCTCGATTGGTGGGTTATCTTCCCGACCGATCTCGAGGCGGTCCACGGGGCGATTGTCGCGAGTAAAGTCCGAGGCTGTGGATTCCCTCCTCGCTAGCGCGGGCCTGGCAGGTACGCGAGAGTTTAACTGTGGTCAATGCGGACCCATGGCTCACGGGCTTGTCTGTTTGCCTCGCACGCCTCGGCGGCAGCATCTGCACGAGTCTTGCAGCCTTTTGCACAGATGTGGGCTGTTGAAACCAAGCATCCCTTGGCCGCCTCCAAGAACCAGGGGCCTCGGACCGAGGGCCTTACATTTGTCCGAGGGGGGTGGCGAAGGCCGGAGGAGCACTCGGGGGGGAGGGAGGGAGGGAGGGAGTGGTGTTTGTGCTGCTCTTGTCGGGTGCGTGCTTTCGCTGGCCCCGGCTTGCGTGGTGGTAGCATCCATCGGCGCAGCATCCATCGGCGCATCCTCGCGCCGTCGATCAGCCGAATGCGACAGGTGCAGCAGGGCGGCGAGCGCCAAGCCTTGGGCGCGGGCGCAGTCGTCGCTGTCCAGCACTAATGCCGGCTCGCATAACGCAGGCCCACCCGTCTGAAAATGCGCAAAGGGCGGCCGACCCCGCCAAGCGTCAGGGACCAGTCCCTCGAAACCAGGCACAGGGGCAACTCTATGGAGGGAGGGGCCACTAGGGTGACGCGGGAGGTCCCAAGGGGCAGCACGAGCCCCAGGCCTGACAGGGTCCTCGCCGCGGCCTGATTGGCGGACCTGGATTTAGTCGTTGGGGAGGGGCGATCCTTCCGTCGGGCCCGCCCCATCGCCCGCGCATCCCCACAAGGCTTAGATAGGCCAGACGAAAAGTCTACGCTTTGCATGAGAATGCAAATAGCAGCGGCACAGGGGGCCGCACACGTCGCCCGCCGCCCCAAAGGTCCACGCGCGGCTGATGTGCCGAGCCTCGCGGAGTCATTGACCTGCCGCTCGCCTCGCTTGCCCGCCCAATCATGGCCTCGCGACGGCGCGTCTAGCGGAGCGCGTGCGTGCACCCGCCGGTCTCCCCTGCCTCGCTGCGCTGCTCCTCACCAACCTCGACGGGTGCCCGGCGACCATCGGGCACCGCCTGGCACGCCCGAGACCCTCCTTGCCCTCCCCCCTGAGGGGCACCATATCGACGGGGCTCCGACACGGGACCAGGCCAAACACGCGACGACAGTCCGCCATCGCCATGGCGAAGCATCCCGACGACGGCCCAGCCAGCCGCCGCCCTGGGATTTGTGTATAAGTATACCGGCTCTGCTTCTCTCCTTCTCTCGTTTTTTTTCCTTTCTCCTCATCCTCATCGGTCATCTTTCACTTTCCTACTGTCTTCCTTTCTCCTTTTGTCCTCATCTCCTTCTGTCTTCCTTCTTCTGTCCTCCTTCACTCAGACTCTTTGGTCCTTTCACTTTTCGACGCCTCCAACCACCGCCTCCCCTCAACCATCAACAGATCCTCTCTCGATCAAGAACAACCAACAACCGCCAAAATGCAGTTCAAGTCCGTCTTCGTCTTCGCCCTGCCCGTCCTGGCCCTGCCCACCAACCTGGCCATCGACAGCCAGGCCGCTGAGCTGGTCGTCCGCGCCGACGCTCCCGTGGCCCTCGCGGAGGAGGCCCACATTGAGAAGCGCGAGGTCATCACCGGCATCGTCACTTCGGTGGCTATCGCCGTCGGCACCGACCTGGCCACCAGGGCTGCCAACGCCGCCATTGGCCTGATCAAGAACATCGCCAACTGGACCAGCGCCCGCGAGGCCTTCACCAAGGCCGCCGTCGACGAGATGTGGAAGGTCAACCCCGACCCCAAGAAGTACGCCGCCGCCATCTGCAACAACGTTGGCTACACCCTCAAGAACGGCGATGGCAGTGCCGTCGGCAAGGTCAGCGTCAACCTCAAGCAGGGTGCCCTCAAGACCAACTACGATTGCTTCTACATGGAGGCCGGCAACACCTTCCAGAGCCAGGGTGACGGTGGCTACATCAACCTGGCCGCTGTCCACTGGTCTACCTGCACCTTCAACAAGGGCAACAAGAAGACGAAGCCCAGCCTCGCCTGCTAAGCGTCTCGCCCTCCAAGCGCTTCGCCTACCAAGCACCTCGCATGCCAAGCACCTCACCAGCGGTCTTGACGGCTGGCGCATAGACGCAATCGTCTTTTTTTTCTCTCTCTTCTCTTCTTGTCTATTTTTTCGGTGTGGTCTCGGCTTCATTCTATGGGGCTGGGCCTGTTGGTTTTCTCGCGGTGCGGAGAGTGTCAAAGTGTATATATAGGCCCTTATGTGTTCTGTCTGGAGCGTTGGCTACAGCAGAGGGGTTGGAGCTTGGTAGCATCTGTACATAGTATGAAATGCAACGTCCGCCTTCTCCAACTTTTATCATTTCGCAACAACATGGCATGCTTCGTCAAATATTGCCTCTGATCCAGCCTCGGTTGGCGTCGCCTGTTCAAGGCCGGAACTTGGCGAGCGTCTTCATGAACATCTGATAATCTTGGGACAAGGCTCAGCAGGGCAAAACACCCAGCGGGTTCGTCCAAACCAAACAGGCAGTCTAGAAACATTCTCCCGTGTCGCCTGGGCTGTCGCTCTCGATCCTCACCAATTGCGGCTCGCACGACATGGATGTGGGCGGCGGCAACGAACATCCAAGCGCCCAACCTGGATCTCTTTCCAACCAGGAAAATTCTCATCCGACATCATCTCTACGCAGAGCTGAGTCGCTGGCGTTTGCCACCTCCCGATGTAGCGACGATCCTGCGATCGCCAAGCTGCACGCAACAGGGAACCCCCGGGAGCAGGCGCGGGGGCTCCTGCAAGTTCGAGTCTGGCGAACGCACAAGACACAGGCATGAGGTGGCTTCCGATCTCCTAGGCGTCGAGGCCCGAGGAACCACGACGGATTGGGACCATGTCGACTAGCGAGAAGAACGGAAATAAGAGTGCCAAGTTGGAAAATAGCGTTCGTCTCTTCAGCACACGCTGTGTTGCAGCCGGCCTAGCGTGTAGGACGATAGCCCCGAGGGCTAGAGCAGCCACGAAGAAATCAATATCCCGCCTGCAGGCACCTGATCGTCGACAACCCTGCGCCATCTGTCAAAATGCAATTGGACGTGCTTCACGACCGGCTGTCTGCTTTCGCCGAGATAAGGAGGGGCACTATGGCCTGCGGAGATGGGACGAGAGGTGCCGGGCCAAATCTCGTCACCCTGGTGCCGTTCCAGCATGGCAGCCTGACCCTTGCTCTCTTGGGCTTCTGATCTCTCGTCTCCTCCGCCCCCGCGCGTGCCGGATCGGAAATGACTCTCGTGCAGGCACGTGAGCGCGGGCAGGTGACAGCGCCCGCTGCGTCATGTGCCCGACGGCTGAAAACTCGCTCGTCGGCCGCCTTTCCAAGAAGCCGCATGCGTACATGCTCNNNCCCGATTCCTACGCCGCGTGAAGCCATGCTCGGACCTCAAGCCTCGAGTCTGGTTCTTGTGAGGTGAGAAGAGGCACGACAGGAATAAGCAAGGAACCTAGGGGGGGGCATTTATCTGGGTAAGCCTGGCTACCTACCATGGTCCTGCTTGTCAACTTGGGGTCTAAATATACGTCTCAAGGCGGCTCTGCTTGACTGTGGGCGCACCAGGTATAAGAGCATTCATGCTTCAACCTAGTCGATGTCTTTGTATCAACGTCCCTGAACGGGGTTAAACTTGGCCAAAAACTCTAGGACAGCTAAGTAGCCCCTGAGACCGCAGTACCTTCTAGGTACTATAACATGCCAGAGCCTCCTTCTTGACGTCAGGTAAACGATCCTCCAGCTCATGACGTACATGATCAAAATACACATCGAGCTTAACATGACCGAGCTCATCCCCAGGATCGTGCTCGAACCCAGCAAATGATCCCGACTCAGTATCAGAAGCCTCAAGCGGGTTGGGTCCGTGGGCATCTACCTAGACCTCCAGGAGTCCGCTATCCTGCTGACCTCGCACCCAATCGTGGAAGCTTACATCAGCTTGAATACATGACATACCCGGCTCTAGATGATGATGCACCGTCGTGATGCATCGAGAAAGGCCTAGTTTGGTTTTCTTGGCATGCTGATTCGTACCCTTGTTCCGCGATGTGTCCCAGGAGCAAAAAGAAAAAGAAAAAAAAAAGGATCGTGGTGCTTGGCAAAGATTCCTTTTGATAAATGGCAGTGACTGTTGCGTGATGGCTCTGATTGTAGAGTAAGAAACTGGCCAGTGAGGCAATTTCGGAGGTGTGAAAAGACATGACAAGTGAGGAGCACATAGACGAAGATGCATTGTGAACCTTATACAACCCACAGACAGCCAACCTAACAACGCAGGATCTCTTGAACGGGTACATAACAGAATAAATATGTGGCATTTTCTGGTAAAGATATAAAAGGAACCATCAGCTTTGAGCTCGGCTATGGTTCTTCCGAGCATCAGGCGAAGAGACAGGATCCATGGGCCACCAAACTGAAAAAAATCAGCCGACAGTGACAAAAGAGCGAAGGGTAACAGTAAAACAAATAGTCATGGCCGAGAGAGGGCTGGTTTCTATGAAAATATAGAGACTGTTCCGCTCAGGCGGTGGAGGCAGCCATGACAAGAGGTAGGCATACCAGTCTTCGCAATGAGGAAGAAATCAACTGGGCACCAACCATGCGGATACGATGGCATTTGACAGGAGAATCGGGAGAGAAAAAATATTGTATTGTGACACCCGGCGCGAGACATAGTCTCCCTTCCCCGGCCGCTCGTTAGCCGCCACCCAATGCCTCAGCCCCGGCCGTCCAGCGCCTGGGTCGCCAGACCCAGGGCGGCACCAGCAGCCCCAAAGGCCCAGACGCCCCCGTTCATCCTGACGCCCTCGAATCGATGTGTCGGCGCGCCAAACGGCTGCAGGCTGCGGTAGACCAAGGCTGCGGTCGCAACAACGGACACGCCCAATATGCTCGCACATACCGTGGTGAGAAACCCGGATTGATCACGCAGCAGCGTGACTAAGGAGAGTGATGTAGATGGGAGCTTTGCATTAGCGATGCGGCTCCCCTTCTTCTTGCTGCTGCCATCCTCAACCTGCCGCCTCTCCTGCCTCCACGCCGACCACTGAGCCCCAACCCCGCCGGGAAGGGCTGCCATGCAGCCGGCTGCCAGCCGCGATGCGACGCCCAACAGCGATGTTGACGATGAGGAGTAGAAGGGTGCGGCCTCGTCGGACGCCCATGGGAGCTGACTCGGCTCGACCGGGAACCATGCAGCACGGGCGTCATCCACGAAGGCAGCCAGGTCGGGGTACTTTTGGCCGACAACCTCGCGGAGCCACGGGCGCGGCAGCGTGGGAACCGCCATGAGCGCCAGGTAGCCAAAGGCAAGGCACTCGAACGACGACGGCGGCCGGCCCTGGCCCTGGTGGTGGGACCAGGGACCACGCAGCCAGCCCTCGCCAAGCCCCGGTGCCACGTCGGCTCCGGTTCCGACACAGGCCGCCAGGACGTCGAGCACCGAGGCCGCGGCAGCTTCGAGCCGGAACCGGGCCTTGGCCTCAGGGGTCATGGAGGAGGAAACGCCACCACGGCCGCGGGCCTGAAGACTGGCCGGGATGAAACTCCGGGCGGCCGCATCCGCGGGGGTTCTTTCGGGATCGGCTGCATCGCGATCCGTGTCGAGGTCGGAAAAGTCCAGGTGCTCGGCGCGTCTCGACATGGCGCGGCGGCGGGCTGGACCCTCGGTCCAGCCCAGAGGAAAAGGGAGGATCCGGCTGAGAGCCGGGCGGGTGACGCCGGACCAATTGGCAGACGAGACATAGAGTGACAGGGCGAGAAGGGGTGCGGCGTGTGCAGCCAGGAAGACAGATCGAGCGGTCGAGTCAGCCAGAGACGGCGGGGGGAGGTCGAGCCGTCCGTCCAGGCCAGGCCGCTGCTTTTCCGCTGCAGAACCGCAGCCTCCGGTTTCAGCAGTTGAGGTGGTGGTGTGAATCAGGCCCAGAACTCCCTGGAAGCCAGAGGCCCATTCGCCAGAGAGGGTGTTGTGGAGGGCAGGGAGGTGGTCTGGTCAGGGTTTGTTCAGTACAGGACCAGCGCACGCCACCAGAAGATTCACCATGGACCCAACCCGTTCGGTGCTTGTTCAGCGGGGCCGCCGAAGGGCTGGGAATGCCGACGGCGACCAGAGATTGGGGAGGGGAAGCCTCCCGAGCTTTCGGGCCAGCGACATTGGGACGAAAGGAAGGAGGCGGTTGCGATGCCTCGCAGTGTACCCCCAGCAGGCAAGCGAAAGGCAGTTGCTGCATGGGCCAAGCAGGCGGCCTCAGGGCGGGG
>PYSQ01000631.1:2712-14527 GCA_003049435.1 Nakataea oryzae | reverse complement strand
GCTTGGAGCAGGCCACGCTAAACTGCACCGAGCGAGCCGACGGGTTGGCCAGCGCCAGGCCAATGATCCACCGCAAACGGTTGCCCAGCGCGAGACTGGCGCAGCAGAGCTCCAGTCCTCGCCCAGGATATGGCCGGGCTCCATGCAGCGAGCGCCCTCCACCCCAGCCATCCCATCCACCCCCATCCACCCATCCCACCACCACATCCTGTGCAAATCCGCCGGCGACGACACGGCCTCCGCAGCTGCGACCACACACAGTCGATGCTTGCGACGATCCCGACCCAGAGCATTGGCCCTGTTTTCTGTCCGTCCGCCCGCCGACGGTGCTGCCTTCTGCCTGCTGCGAGCAAGACTCTGGACGACGCAATCACTGCACCGTAGCCGAGCGGGCTCTTGTTGACCCTGGCCTTTATGCTGATTGCGACACATCTCGAGCGCCTCGTTCCCGAGACGGACGGCCTGACAAGCCCAACGTCTAGACATAGTGCAGCAACAGAGGCCCAGCTGGACGCCCAAGCCTGCGCCGCCTCCGCCTCCGCCTCTCGCAAACAAGCCATCTCCCACTTCGATCGCGCCCGACTTTTCGGTCGGTAGACGACCTCGTCGCTGCCACGGCCTGCCAGCCATCTGCTCAGGACCGCGCCGCCGCACCCCCAATAATCACATCCACAACCATGGCCGAGGCCAACCCCGACGCAGGTGAGCTTAGACAGTTGAATTTTCCTTCCGCCCCGGCGTCTCGACAAGGCTCGCAGCCGCCACGCCACCACCTCGGCCTCGCAGCCCCGGCTAACCCAGCGGACATGGTCGCCCCGACCCGCAGGCGCGCCGAACCTCAACCTCACGCCGGAGGAGAAGCGAGTCTACGGCCTGCTGTTCCGACAGGCCGACACTGATAGCGTGGGCGTTGTCACCGGCGATGTAGCCGTCAAGTTCTTTGACAAGACGAGGCTGGACTCGAGGATCCTCGGCGAGATCTGGCAAATCGCAGATCGCGAAAACCGCGGCTTCCTCACCCCCTCCGGCTTCGGCATCGTCCTCCGCCTGATCGGGCATGCTCAGGCCGGCCGCGAGCCCGCCCCCGAGGTGGCCCTGCAGCCCGGGCCGCTGCCGCGCTTCGATGGCATCGTCATCCCGGGCCTGGCGCCTCAGCCGACCGGAGCCGGCCCTGTTCCCGGGCCCCTCCAGGCCCAGGCCAGCGGCGGCGTGCGCATCCCGCCCCTGACCCCCGAGAAGGCGGCTCAGTTCGCCGGCCTTTTCGAGCAGCAACCGCTGGCGCCCGGCAACATGCTCCCGGGCGACCAGGCCCGCCAGATCTTTGAGCGTTCGGGCCTGCCCACCGAGGTGCTAGGCCGCATCTGGCAGCTCGCCGACACGGAGCAGCGCGGCGCCCTGGTGCAGACCGAGTTCATTATTGCCATGCACCTGCTGGCCACCACCAAGCAGGGCCACCTCCGCGCCCTCCCTACCGTCGTCCCCGCCGGCCTCTACGAGGCTGCCACGCGCCGCCCGACCGGCATTCCTCGCCAGCAAAGCCCGATCCCCGCCGTGCCTCCAATCCCAGCCATCCCGCGCCAGCTCAGCGGGCAGGCGGCCATGCGGACTGGCAGCCCGCTCGGGAGATCGCACCCGGCCCCTTCGGGCGGCGATTGGCTCGTCACGCCGGCCGACAAGGCCAGGTTCGACCTGGAATACGCCAAGCTGGACAAGACCAGCCGGGGCTTCATCACCGGCGAGGAGGCTGTGCCCTTCTTCAGCCAGTCCAGGCTCCCCGAGGACACTCTGGCGCAGATCTGGGACCTGGCAGACCTCACCTCCCAGGGCCGGCTGACGCGGGACGAGTTCGCTGTCGCCATGTACCTGATCCGGCAGCAGCGCACCAACCGCGACGGCGCCAACACACTCCCCACCACGCTCCCGCAAAACCTCATTCCTCCCTCCATGCGGGCGCAGGTCAGACCGCCAACCGCGACCGGCTCCTCCTCCGCCTTCGATGCGCCCCTGCAGCCGCCGCCTGCTCCGCAGCCGAAATCGGCCCTCGATGACCTTTTTGGCTTGGATTCGCCACCCCAGATGCCTGTTGCCCCTGTTCAAAAGGCCGTGACTACTGGAGGGTCCAACGACCCCTTTGGCAGCAACGCCAGCCCAGCCCCGGCCTCGCCCGCCAAGCCCTCGCCCACAGCCAGCTCCTTTGCTCCTTTCGTCCCCTCGTCGTCTTTCGGCCGCACGCTCACGGCTCAGGCGACTGGGGCCTCCAGCAGCTCCGCCGGCGGGATGCGCGGATCCGGTACTCTGCCTCCGCCCCCAGCCGCCCAGGACGACCTCCTGGGTGCCCAGGACGAGGCGAGCAATAACGTGAGCAACGACACGGCGGAGCTGGCGAACCTGTCCAACCAGATCACATCCCTCAGCAAGCACGTTCAGGACGTGCGAGGTCAACAGGCAACCACGCAGAACGAGCTCACCCAGACCAACGCCCAGAAGAAGAACTTTGAGCAGCGGCTGTCGCAGCTTCGCGCGGCCTATGAGAAGGAGGCCAAGGACGTCAGGGCGCTTGAGGAGCAGCTCAACGCGTCGCGCGCCGACACCAAGAAGCTGCAGACCGAGATGGCCATGCTGGACGGGACCTACCAGGACCTGCAGAACCAGCACCGGCAGGTTGCCGCGGCGCTCCAGGCGGACCAGCAAGAGAATGCAGGCCTGAAGGAGCGCATACGCGTCGTCAACGCCGAGGTGGCACAGCTCAAGCCTCAGATCGAGAAGCTCCGGTCCGAGGCGCGCCAGCAGAAGGGTCTCGTGGCCATCAACAAGAAGCAGCTGGCCACCAACGAGGGTGAGCGTGACAAGCTCAAGGCCGAGATTGAAGACCTGGCCAAGAGCAACGAGGACCTGGCCAGGCAGGCCCACACCGGGTCGCCGGTGGTGCCACCGGCGCAGGTGGCAAGCCCCGCTCCTTCGGCGGCCAGCGGCAACAACCCGTTCTTCAGGAGGACGGGCAGCACCGACATCATGGGCGCCTTTGCGTCGCCCCCCGCCAAGCCGTTTGACAAGTCGTTCGACGACGTCTTTGGTCCCTCGCCCTCGTTCCCTGCCTCGACGGGCACCCCGCCACCCGCAACCGCCTTCGGCCCGCAGCACACTGGAGCCTCTACGGGCAGCGCCGCGTCCTCCTTCGCCACCCCGGCGACGTCCACCACGCCAAACATCAGCAGGCAGGCCACCCTGGGCCCCAACCCGATTCCGCCGCCGCCGCCGCAGTCGCGCCAGATCAGCTCGAGCTTCCTGCCTTTCGGCGAGGCTGCTGAATCCATGTCGTCCTCTCGCCAGGTCTCCCCGCCTGTGAGCCGTATGGGCCAGCCCGAGACGCCCCTGGCAGAAGCCGGCGCCAGGGCCACGGCTGCGGCGGCGGCAGCGCTGGAGCCCACGGCCACGGGCCAGAGCTTCACCTCGGAGTCGCATGTTCCCGGGGACAACAGGCCCACGAGCAGCGGTAGCAGCGTTCCCAAACACGCCGACGCGGCATCCGCGCCCGCCCAGGGACGCGTGCACGCCGACAGCGTCAGCGATCCCTTCGCCGCTGTCGATCAGGCCAAGGCCAAAGACGACTTTGAGTCTGCCTTTGCCAGCTTCAAGACGGCACACGGGAAGCCTCTGGGTGGGGCTTCGTCTGTTGCCTCGGGTGGGGCGGGCAGCGAGACGTCCAAGGGCGCCTTCGCCGACGCCTTCAGCCGCGAGTTCCCGCCCATCTCGGAGCTAGAGCGTGACGACTACTCGGACTCGGACACCGACAAGGACGGCTTCGACGACGACTTCGCCCCTGTGTCGCCCCCCGCCAACCCCGCCCAGCCCGCGAAGCCCTCCGAGGCGACGGCAGCCAAGCCTCCTGCTGCCGAGGGCGCTACGAGGTATGATCTGCAACGAACGAGCTTGTAGCGTGTGTAGAGTTCTTCTTTGGATCGTCGCGTCACGTCTTCAACCCCTGACCCCCCTCCCCTGATATTTGTCGCTGCGTTCCTCTCACCTCGTTCATAATGGCTGACTTTCGGTTGTGTAGGGAGACGGCCCCGTCCCCAACGGCTGCCACCTCGTCCTCGTCCATCAGCACCGCGATGCCAGCGGGCCCGGCTAACGTGGACTCTATCTGGGGTGACTCTTTTACTGCCTCGTCCTCTGCCGCTCCTGCGACGGCGCAGAGCGGACAGCCAGAGTCTGGAGCGGCGGCGCCCCATCCGCTGCCGGCCAAGAAGTCGTTTGACGATCTAGACGACGAGTTTGAGGGCCTCGAGGACGCCAAGGAGGGCTCTACTGCGGACGACGACTTTGCAAACATTTCGCGCTCGGCACTGGACGACTTCAACCCCGTCTTTGACTCGTCGCCCCCGCGGAGCCACGCGGCAAAGAGTGACGGCGGGTCCAACAACCTGACGGCCGGTGCGGCGCCCAACTTCACCGCCGAGAGCAGCAGCTTCGACTTTGTCAGCGGGAGCAGCGCGTCTCTGGGCAGCGGAAGCGGTGTCGGAGCCAACACGTCGTCTGGAGGCGCGTCGGCCCAGCCTGCCGGGCCGCCGCCTGCTGGTGGCGCGGCCGAGAACCACGATTGGGACGCGCTCTTTGCCGGCCTCGAGGAGCCGCAGGCTGCCTCTGGTGTCGCTGCCGCTGCTCGTCCTGGCGCGGTAGCGGCTCCTGCTGCTGCCAACGGTGCCGTCGCCTCCCCCGGATCCCCACCTCCCGCCTCCACTGCCTCACCGCCGCCCCCTGTGGCGCCTGTGCCGTCTCGCCCGGCCGTGGCTGGCCGTCTCCTGACCGAGGAGGGCGAGCACGACGACCCTATCCTCAAGAACCTGACAAGCATGGGCTACGCTCGCGGCGACGCACTCAGCGCTCTTGAGAAGTATGACTACAACCTCGAGAGGGTAAGTGACCAACACAGTTCGATCGTTTGTTGACGCAGTCTTTCGCGAACCACCACCCGCTGACAATGCTCCTTGCTTCATACAGGCCGCCAACTATCTCGCCAGCCAGTCATGAGCAGCAAAGAAACGAAGAAAAAAAACAGCAGCTGGCTTCTCCAACCTCCGCACACTACTTTCGGACTGCGTGGTAGATACCTAGTTTATACCAGCCTCGCCTCATCCCAGACCAAACCATCGGCAAACAAGCGAACAGCCCGCCCACCTCGTTCTGAATATAGCATTTCATATCTAGTCTTCTGCGCACTCCCCAACTCAGATACTATCATCTACCCGACACCCCGACCCTATCAAACACAAAAGAAACTACTTTGCCTCTCATCTGTCACTTTCTTCTCTTCTTCTTTCCCACTCTTGTTTGCCTAGCCAACCGAGTTCCTGCCCTCCGCATTTGCCGCGTCTGACGACATTCCTTTGTAAACCTCGATTGTGTCTGTGTGTGTATGTGTGTGTGTGCGTGTGCGACTGCGTGTGTGTTGTGATACCTGTGGGGAGACAGCATTGGGCTGGATAACACTGCTTTTTATTTCCTATCGTCTCAAACCGTCATCGCCTTGTACCGCTCTCTTACTAATTTGCTTCGCTTTTGCCATTCCGTAAAATGCATCACCGCTTATCATGGTCTGCTGCTTGGTGCATTTGACGTGATGTCTCGATATGGCGACCGGGCCCTGTGAAACGATCTCTTCCGCCTGATGTAACATGTGACTTCGAGCCAAGCATCACACACAGACCACAGGTCTATCCACATGTGAAGAAAAGGCCGCACAAAAAAAAAACAAGACGACATACCGTCAGGGCGACTCGTGGCTTGAATCAGATGGCGTCTAAAAATTATGCATAGTGGCTGGGCCGTGGGATCCAATGTACCCGTCTCGAAAATACCATCCATCTACTACTTCACAGCACAGAAGATACAGAATGCAAAGAGATATAGATAGATAGAAATCAAGCGTTGTAAAAAAGCATTAAATAAGCGTACGTGTTTCGAAAATCAAATCCAGCTAGCGATAACCTCTCTACAGCCCAGCAACCTCGTAATAGTCCCGGAACCTGTCCGTCTCCTCCCACCCGACCTCGCGCACGACACCCCAGCACACAATGAGCAGGTTCTCGAACCGCGTAGTCCAGAAGGACAGGTACCCCTCGGGTAGTGCGCCAACGACCTTCTTGAGCGTGTCGGGCATGTCCTCGTAGTGGTTTCGCTTGTTTCGCAGCGCCCGCAGCAGGTCCAACATGCGCGAGCCCGTGTACTTGCGCTGCCGGCCCAGTGAGTCGACAAAGTCGCGCGGTAGCTGCCGCAGAAAGTCGCCGCTCCGTATGACTTCAGGTGCCGCATCCTCCAGGACTTGGAGCGCGTAGGATGGCGGGTCTCTTTGCTCCTTCTCGAAGTGGTCCGACACGTCGCACAGGAATGCCAGCCTCTTCTTGGCAGACCAGAAGAATGGGTGCTTCATGACATCCTTGGCCGTTGGGCGGTCCGAGGGCTCGAAGCTGAGCATGCGGTCGATGACGTCACGTGCCTCCTGAGCGTAGTCACCGAGGACGTCGAGCTTGCCGAGGTCGAAGGAGCCCTTGCGTATGTTGACCTCGCGCATGTACCGGTCGCCGCGGTCATAGGGGTGGGAGCCCTTGGTGAGCACATAGAAGAAGACAAGGCCGAGGCTGAAGATGTCGATGGCGCGCGTGGCCCGGCGGTTTGGTGCCTCGGTGCCGCCCAGGGCGCTGCCGGAGCCACTATGCGTAGAGCTGGCGTCGATCATGACAGCATGGTTGGCAGCGAGGTTGTCCCGCGCGTCGTCGTCCAGGAGAAGCTCGGGAGCTCTCCATCCGGTCGTGCCCGCGGCGTGCGCCGTCGTGGCCCCAAACGAGCTCTGGCCACCCTCGAGCTTCTTGCACAGACCAAAATCGGACACCAGCAGGCGTGGCTTGCCATCCTTGGTCATGTTTACCAGGATGTTCTGTGGTTTGAGGTCCCGGTGGACGATGCGGAGCGAGTGCAGATGGCTCAGGCCGTTGGTGATCTGATACAGCACGTTCGGGAGGTCGCGCTCTCCAGCTTGGGCCAGGTCTCTGAAGTACATTGGCTTCTCGATCACGTCGGCCAGGGATGCCTGGCAAAGCTCGAGCGCAATGTAGAGGAAAGCAGCACGTTGTTGCTGTGCGTAGTAGCGGATGACTGCAGGGCGAGCAAGGTTTGTGTCAGCTACGAATGGAGTTTGTACGCTCGTTGGCGGGATAGAAAAAAGGGTGGGAAAACACAAACCGTTTGGATGGTCATCGCTCTCTCGCAACAGACGAGTCTCTTGGGAGGCAATGTCGTAGAACTGGATGAGCATGCGCTTGACCGCCACATCGCGTCCATCCCACTTGCCAGCAAAAACAACTGTGCCGTTGCTACCTGTGCCCAGCTGTTGATCTTCGTTGACCTCGAGGCTTCCCATCCGGTAGATGGGACCAGTAAGGTCCTGGACGTCCTTGATGACGGTGTGTATGTCGGGCTCAAGCCGTGGCTGATGATGTTCACCAAGCTTCTTCGCCTGGTCAACAATCTCGTTGACAGAGATATTGGCTGGCTCATCGTCTCTAGAGACAGATGCCTGACGCTTGTTCTTGCGATGCTTAGTCCCGGCGCGTCGACCTCGGTGGGCCTTCTTCTTCTTCTCAGGCTCAGGGCTGGCACTCTGCGATATCTCGGAAGGCGGCTGAGAGCCAGGCTCGATGGGAGCAGTGAGTTCCACGCCAGCACCATCAGTACGATCCGAGCTTTCCGCCTTGTCCAAGTTCTGCGGGGCCTCCGGCGTCTTCTCCGCGTGCTCTGCTTCGGTTTTGATCTGGACAGGAACCGCCGGATCACTGGGCGGCTGCTGGGTGTCGTTGTCATCTAGTTGGACTTTATCGGCAGCCTCGGTATTGACTGGTGGCTCGGTTGTCTTGGCCGGCAGATCTCCCACAGGTTCATTCTTGTCCTTCTCAGAGGAGACGTCATCGGCGCGGTCTATCCATTGAGCCTTGCGGTCGTTATAGTATCTCCTCAGCTCATGGTGCTTGTAGAATATGGAGCTGATGAGCATAATAATGAAGATGGGATTGCTCAAGAAGTCCCAGGTGAGGCCAGCCACCGTCTGGGGGAGGCTCTTGACTTTGTTCATCATGACGATGGAAGGCTCATCAACGGCCACACTGGGAACATGAGGCGCGGCCGAGCTGTTCTCAGGCTCATCAATGACAGCATGAGGAATGCTGCCGTCGGGAAGACTGGGCAGTGCCGTCTTTGGCGAGCCATAGGCATTGTATGGTTGGGCGTCATGGAGGTTGAGGCTGTGCTTGCCGACCAGGAGCTTGGCGAGCTGGTCGTTGTCTAGCTTCTCCCAGAGGTCCTGGTTGATATTCTCGCGGTGCTTGTTCGCCAGGGCCTCATCGGCCACCTCGAGCAATGGATACGAGACGCCGCCGAGGGCGTACCACCCACCGCCCAAGGTGCGGTTCAAGAAGACCATGTTGGTCCTGCTATGGGCCTCGGCTTCATTGATGGACGGGATGGGAGGCTGTGGGATGACCTTGAGATCGGGGCTGCTCCCTGGAGGCGCTCCGGCAGGACGCAGCACGTCAAAGACGCGGGCGACAGAGGAGCCGAAGGTGTGCTTGAACTTGTGCTGATGGCCCATGGCACGCTCGCGGTCGAATCCCCAGACAGCACCCTTGGCGCCCGTCACGACGTATTGGTTGTCGAGGGTGACGCGGTATTGGGATATCAGGTCGTGGTCGTAGTTGTTTGGGGTCCACTCCCAGAACTTGATGGTGGCGATGGGCCGGCCGGCAGCGTTGCTGATGCCGATGGTGTAGTCGGCTCGGCCAATGGCGATGGTGCCGCTGTTGCCGCACTCGTCGCCGCCGTCGACGTCGACCATGAAGTTGTTGGGCCGCATGCAGCTGTCGACCGAGACAACCTGGTTCTCTGTGGAGCCAAAATACTGCATGGATCTGCCCGTGGTCACGTCGATCTTGAACATGGACGACTCTTTCTTGCCGGCGTAGAAGACAGCGGGCTGCTCGGTGCCGTGGGGAGACTTCTCCACCAGCTCCTTGATGGTCAGGCCGGCGGCGACCAGGCCGGTGTTGGGTATATAGAAGTACAGGCGGCCGTCGAGGGTGGGCTCGACGATCCAGATGTAGTGGTCGATGGGCGAGTAGTCGTCGTCGAGGACCGACACGTTGGCGCGGTGGTGGACGATCTCGACCATGGGGCGTTCTAGTTTGTGGTGCCAGAGCTCCCGGCCAGTGTGGCGGTTGCAGGCATATAGGTCTCCGTCGACGGTCGCCATAATTACGAAATCTTCGACTTCCCAGTCGGCCAGAGACCGCGCAGTATGCGGCGAGACGAGCCCAGCACCGATGGAGGAGCTGGGAGCGTGTCTTCTGGTGGCTGGTGCTCGAACGGACAAAAGGTCCGGAGCTACAGTAGCGAGGGCGCTCTCATCTTGCGGAATAATGATGTTTTCATAGTATCGGTTCTTCTTGGTGGCGCCACTGTCGGTGTGGCCGTTGCTGTCCTCGGGGGTCGACGTGGTGCTCCTGCGCTTCACGGCGGGGGTCTCGAGGACGCCGCGGGTGAGGGTGGCGGCGGCATTCTGGCGGGCGGCGCGCTCGGCCTCGAGGGGGGACTCGTGGCGGCGGCGAGGCTTGTCGTCGCTGGGGGTGGCCTTGTTGGCGAGGTGGTGGTCGGGCCTGGGGGCGTGGCTGCCGACGCGGAGGCGGTCGCTCTCGACCACCTTGTTTTCGAGGCTGTGTTGGTGCTGTTGCTGCTGCTGCTGAGCTTCAACGAGGAGGAACGGGATGAGGAGGACGGCGAAGGCGAGGAGCAGCTTGTTGTTGCGCTGCTGGGCGACGGGGCCGGGCGGCCGCCGCATCATCTTGGGCACAACCAGGCGGAGCCGGAACGGGGATGCGGTTCAGTAGGGCGACATCTGGGAGACGACGGCCGACGCGGTGACATCGGCCCAGCTCTCCGGCTCGATCGGTCGGGTTGCGTGCTGGCCGGCGTGCGGTGTGCGGCCAGCGGCGGGAGGGCTTGAGAGGGCTGGTGGGCAGCTGCTGGAGCGAGCTGCGTCGGGCCGAAATGGCGGGAGGCTGCGTCTCGTCGGTGGGCCGCGAGATGCGAAGGCGAGGCAGGCGGCGGAGAGTATATAGATGGGCTAGGCTAGTTGGTGGGGAGATGCAGGGAGAGACTGAGAAAGCAATTCTGGCGAGGGAGCGGGTGGTGCAAGATGTGGGATCAGGCCGGCCTGCTGCTGATGGGAGGAGGGAGGGGACGGGAGCGAGGAAGCAAGCAGCAGGCAGGAGGCAGGATGGATGGGCGGAGGGTGAGATTTGTCCGTGTGGGCGAGCTGGTTGGTTGCCAGGGATTGGTGGACGGGCGAGACAGCACTGTGGGTGCTGGCCGCTGGTTGGACGGGGGGTGCTGCGAGGGAGTGGGGTGCCGAGCACGGCTGGACCTGGCCCCCGTCGGCGATGGTCAGACACAAAAAGAGAAACAAAAAAAAAAAACTTGTGCGTGTTTGGAATGGCAGGAACCGCCGTCGACCCTGGCCACCAGCCGGCTGCGGCCGCAGGTGCCTGGGAGAGAGCAGGCGGGCAGGCCATGAAAGGAAAATAGAGGCACCTCTCAAGCCCGGTGCGTGCTGCCAACAGCAGCCATGTGCCCGGTCGCCCGCGTGGATGCGTCGGTGCGTGGGTGGCTCGCACCTGTCTCGTGGCAGCCGAACAATCAATGTGCGTGCGTGCGAGCGAGTCTGTCAGTGTGTGTGTGTGTGTGTCTGCACGCCACTGGGCTGGCCGAGCAGAGGACCCGACACACGACGCAAAACTGGGCCTGGGGAACGGACGGGATCCATCCTGGCTGCACGGGCTGCTCGCTCCGTCGCCTGGTGGGGCCCTGCCGCGCAAACCACACAGTGGCAGCAGCACCATTGGCAGCGCGGCCAGGCTAAAACGGCTGCACCTGCCGGCAGCAGCAGCGGGCAGGCGGACGGCTGGCTGGGCAAAACGCTAATCGGTGCCGCCTCCCCCCTTCCCTTCTGGGCTGGCTGGCTGGCGGCGGGCCTGGGAAGGAGGGCGCGAGGTTTCAGCTGCCGTGGGCCCCCTTATTCTGGCAAATGTCGTCCCATGGCCGCCGCCCCCCCGCCCAGCCGGGCCTTCCACCGCCTTCCCTGGCCGTCCGTGCGCGCGCGCCGTGACCCCAGCCATCGCTCGCACTGCTGCTCCATCGTCGCTGCCCGGGCCCAAAGCTTAATGGGATGGGGGCCCGCCCACAGCACAAGCGCGCGTCAAAATGCCTGACTCGGACGGCAGGCTCGGCCGTTTTGCCCTCTGGGCGGGCGTGTCAGGCCTGATGGTTGGCGATGGCGGCGACTGGCACATGCCCGCCCGCCCTGCCACCGATATTGCAGGCTATGTGTGCGGCAACTATATCCCGTCTCGTCGTCACCGCGTGTGCCATGTGCCTAGCCTGCGCATCCGTCCCATCCGTCGTGCATCTGCGTCTGCCTTTGCGTCCGCCTCTGCATCGCCGCCGGCGCCGCCTCGCTCGGCCGCCCATCGGATCGCAGCCGCAGCCCACCCATCGCAGCCGTCTGTGCGGCCGAGCGCTGCAGCAGCCTTCTCGTTGCGTGCGTGCCTGCTGCTCTGGCAGCCTCCGCCTTGGCACCCATCGTGGCCGAGTCGAGACTCCAAGGGCCAGCAGCCAGCAGCCAGCGGCACCAGTCCAGAGTCGCCTCGTGCGCCCGCACTAGCCATGCGGGCTTGGATACCCCGCACCGGTCCCTGACAAGAATGCCTGGTTT
>PYSQ01000630.1:2117-14589 GCA_003049435.1 Nakataea oryzae | reverse complement strand
AAGCAAGACGGAGGCGGCGGCCATGGGCAGCTGGCGGCGGGCGGCGGTGGGCTTGAGTTGATTGAGAGGCGGCCATGAGCCAGTCCTTTGCGCGACGTGCATCGTTTGGCATGCGTTGGTGCCACGCGATAAGAAGGCTGATTCGGCGGACTCACAGGCTGCATGCCATCACGATATGGGCTCTGCTATAGGGCGTCAAGGTACGCTCTGCATGCCCAGGCATGGTAAATTGGGGGTTGCGTACGTCTTGCCGGCCTTGGACTCGCTGCCGTTCCTTGTTGCGCGCTTTCTTTTTCCTTGCTATCTCCCTGGTTTGGCGATGGATGCAGTGATACCTGCGCGCCCTCTCGAAATCTCCGGCGGGCGGGCAGCCATTTGGCGAGCGAAGGCATTGGCTGGGCCTGGGGATGCGTGTGGGCCACGCCCCGGAATCGACACTGGGCGGCGCAATGCCTCCCCACCCCTCCCTCCACTCCACCCCGTTCGATATTGTGTCGTCGCCTGGCCCCTTGGCTGATCCCCAGGCCCGACGGCGCTAGAAAGCGCGCCTGGGAGCGATGGTAGAGGACGGCGGTCGATCCTCGGTCTCAAGTCTCCACTGCCGCAAGTGTCTCGCTCCCGTCATATCCGCAGCGACGCCACCCCTCTCTGCCTGCTGCTGCTGCTGCTGCTGCTCGTGTGCTTCCTGACGGACGGTGTTCTAACGTCATAGCACCAAGCCGGTACCTGCAACTAGCATGCACCGGCCAGTGTTCGTCTTTGCCGCTACCCATGTCGGCCCCCCCAAATAGCACACGGAGCCATGGCCAACCGCAGCGCGGCCCAAGTTGACTCCGGGAACTGTCAAAATAGAAAGAAAAAAAAGAAAAAAGGGCTCCGCCGTTCGTTCCCCTTTGGCCCTCTCTGTTTCCTGGAAGCAATGGATCCTCACTTTCCGAACATACCCGCGCTAAGCGGCAACAGCCCCACCTTGCCTCTGCGACAATGGAACGCTTTCCACGCAATGCCTCCCTCTTTCTCGCGCTCTTTCCTCCTTGGCAGACCCGTTGCTTGGGACCGTCAGCACCTTTTTTCCCGCCTTCTTGCCTTTCAGATCCCGCCTGCGCTCACGCATGGCTTTCTGCAGGACTGGCTCCTGGGTAAATGTGTGTCAGCAGCCCACCCCTTGGGACAACGGTACCTTGGGGCGAGGTAACTGCATGTAGGGGCGTGAGGATCAGCGTAGGTAGATGCATCCGCACACCAGTCTAGACCTACATAGGTGCTTTGGCCCGAGATAGCGGCCACGGCGCGCATGGGCCTTGCTTTGCCCCCCAAAGCCGCTGCCTTGAAGGGCCCCGCGATGGCTACAACTTGACGTCAATCCATAGTCACCCGTTCTTCTCCAAACGTCCGTCCTCCTAGTCTAGATGCTAGGTCCATGTGGATTAGAGGCACATAGCCGCTCTGCCGCCGCTCTCGCGTGAGCGTGCACGGGACGAGGAGGCCCCGTCGAGGTAGCTATGTAGGTACCCCGCGCCGCTGGCAGAGAGACCGGAATGTAGCGCACGCATCGGTCGCCCAGTAGGCTGTCTCGCTGCGCTGCAACATGGTATGGCGTCGCGGAGCACCATTTTGTGGACGGCCGGTGGTGGTTCGATGCTCGATGGGACACAGGTGATCGACATGCGCTCCAAAGCGAGGCCGAAATGACTGATCAGTTTTCTACCCAAGTGCATGCGATAGCTAAAAAGTTATCGCTTCCTTTTGCTCACCCCTGCTGGCTTATCGTTCTCATTGCTTCCCTTCCCGAGCCCTCCGGATGCTCGCATCATTCCATATCCCGTCATTGTCTCTCGCTTTAATTTCCTTGGCCCCTTTAACCCGACTACCCACTCCTCCCTCACGCGTGAAGGCTGCCCAGCCCCAGGCTCTGCCTGGTCCGTGTTTTGAGTGATGGGCGAGGCAGTTGGGCGCGCTGCGGTTCCAGAAACGAGGGGGAGCAAGAAAAGAAACAAAGGAAAAAAAAGAAAAAAAGAGAGAGAAAAGAAGGTCCACGCATGCCTGCCCAGGACGAGATTCAAGATCACCGGCGCCAAGTGCAAGGTGCAGTGGTTGGACTTGCTCAAAGCCCTTCCCCGCATCCCATCTTGGTTTCCGTCCTGGTGCTGCTTCGTTCTTGTCCTCCTTTCCCCCTCCTCCCCCACCTCCTGCTAGCCGTTTTAATCTTAAGCCGTCCCTGGCCATCCGGCGGTTGGGCCGACGGAGACAGGCAGACGAGCGGCAAGGCAGGACAAGGCAGACAGTCAGACAGGTCCAGATCACAAATCGGCGTTTTCACCAGTCAGCAAAGGGCGCACGACGTGCGTCCGGTCCAGGAGAAAGCAGGCCGTGCTGACAGCGCTAGTACTCTGGGAGTCGTTGGTTTCTGTGCTGCTCACCCTCCATCGCCCCTCGACCATCCCTCCTTCTCGCCCACCCCTCTCTAGCCTGGCAGTCGCATTTCTTTTCGGCCATTCATGGTTGGCATTAACCTTGCTTACTAGCCCCTAGGCCGAGCAAGAAATCGCGGCTTTCAGACTCATCACACCTCGTTTCGGCGCACAACGCATACCTACTTCGAGTTAGACCTCGGCCGCCCAGGCGATGTTTCGAGGCAGTGAGCAAAAGCTGGGTCCACGGCTTCTCTCAAAGAAGCAGGTGCATCCGGCGCCTCCCAGAAAAGAAAATAGAAAAAAAGAAAAAAAAAGGAAAAAAAAAACCCCGGATGCGATGGGCGAAGCTTACGGATAACATGCTTACGCGGAGCATGGGCTGGTTCCTCTGACCCAAGTTTCCCCAGATAAATCCACCGGGATCAAACCATCCCCCTGGAGCGTGCTCATGGCCAGGGCCGGGCTGACTTGCTGGGGAGGCCTGCAAACTCTCGGTGCTGTGACCTCAAGCTCGAGGGTGGGATTCGATAGCCTTGCGCTCTCCATTGATTGCAACCAACAGCCCGTCCACCGCCTGTCCTGTTCTTTTTTGTCGATCCTCCCAACTGGCGCTATCTTCTAGGCAGGCCAAGTTGGCTCACACAGACCCTTCGCCGATCGCCAGGATTGGGGACGCACTTCGCTCAACTGCGTAAACGTCTTTTTTCTTTTTGCTAGCTGTTTTGGTTTGGAGAGCATGACCCCTTTCTTAGCTGCTAGCTGCCCTCGCTCGCGCCCATGCCCTTCTGCCCCACGGTTGAAGCACGACACGGGCGGAGAATGTCAGTGACACGCACTAGGTCCCAATACAGCCTTCCAGGGTCGAAAGATGGGCTGCCGCCAGCGACCGGGCTCACGGTCGGCCGAGTGCCACCACTACAAACCAGAACGAGGCTGAGCTCGAGCGAGTTTCTTGCGATAGGTGATGAAACCTAAAACCAAGCCGCCACATTCTGCGGTTCCCGTATCTTGGAAATGAGACCGGAGCCGGGCAGTCAAAAATCACCCGATGCAACCGACACAATGACTGTAACTTTTCCTCTCTGGGAGCCAACGCGCACGCCTGCCTGCCATCCAACCAGTTGACTGAATGCATGCGCCGCAACAGAGGGAGAGACACACACGCCCCCACTCACACCACACGCGCGCGCACTTTATCATAAGCAAATCCCGGACCAGAGCTACACCAAGCTTGGAAGTGTCGATCGAATGAGCCCCCAGCAGCAAAAGCAAGCTGCCGTGCCCCACCACCACCACACACCATGATGCATCTC
Organism: Nakataea oryzae; assembly: GCA_003049435.1. Lineage (NCBI taxonomy): Eukaryota > Fungi > Ascomycota > Sordariomycetes > Magnaporthales > Magnaporthaceae > Nakataea > Nakataea oryzae. The sequence goes on along the minus strand of PYSQ01000630.1, from coordinate 10,862 downwards.
CGGCGTGGATTCTGTTTCTGGTCCAGGGCAAAAGCCCGGGCAGGATGGCCGCGTCGTGCGTGCCTGTCCGTCTTTCCAATTGTGGCCGGCAGGCAAGGGTTCGGACGTCGTTTTCCTGAGGGGATGGGGACGGTGGGTGGTGGAGGGTGGGCCTGTGGCTTTTGGTTGGTGGCCTGGGGTTGGGCACGGGAAAGCGGGACCCATTGCGACCAGGCCACACTCGCCAAAGATTGGCGAGACGGAGCGACCGGAGCCAGGCTTGCATTCACATGTCTCGATAGAAGGCGGGAATTAAAAAAAAGAAAAAAACAAGAAAAAAAAGAGAGAAAGACGCATAAAGAAAAGCAACGAAAAAAAGAGAAGCGGAGCAGGCCAAGAAAGCAATGCGATGCAACTTTGTTTTCAGGTTTCTGGCCAACTGAAACCACAACGCCAAGAATCTATAGCGAGCTTTTTTTTTTCTCTCTTTTATTTTCGGGCCGGAATACCAACGCAATGCCTTGAATGCAGCAACAAAGGGTGCCAGGTGCCTGCCGCAAGACACCAGACTGCAATATCCGGATTCCTATTCATCGCGCGTCCATGCTAAACCCGAGCACGGCACACACCACTTTTTAGCGCGGTCGACTTTTGGATTGGGCTGGTCCATGCCCGGGGCTAGTGATTGGTAAACTGGGTGAGCGAGCGAGAGAGAGAGAGAGGGCGCGCGCACAAGGACCGTGCACAGCTCTACCGCCGATGTTTCGAGATGGGCACCGCGCTAGAGGAAACTGGGGCTAGCGCGCCATCTCTCCACAATCACGATTGCCTGCTCGCAAGCTCCGCTTATACCAAAATGGATTAGGCCGCACACAGGGCAAGGGCAGCACCCTCCATTGGTTGACCACTGGCGTCCAACTGCACGTCATCTATCATGCTGGTAAAAAAAAAAAAAATAAAAAAAAAGAGAGAGGGAGAGGGGAAAAAGAGGCCACGCAGGCTAGTCCTAACCGGGAAATCCGAGCGACGGCCGGTTCGGGTTGCTGCTGGCGGCGCCCTCCTAGTTGTTCCACAGTTCCGGCTCGGTTGGCTCTCCCTTTGGCTGCACGGTTACAAAATATTCTCCGGCGTGGTTTTTGTGCCCTTTTCGTCCAAGGCCGATCAGCTCTGCTCTGGTATCTGTAGTAGGTATTCGGTACCTAAGCAGGTCGACGGGGCCGTGGTTCTTGTCTGGCACCCATGTCCCTACGTCTCTCCCTGCCCCCGTCTATGCGCAACAGACCTGGCCTTGGGGCTGCACACGCAACGCACAGGCTGCCGTTGCTTTTCTCTTATCGCGCCTAGTCGACAGGGTTTCAATGTGCTGCCATATCATAGGCACCGTGGCATCGATCCATAGAAGGCGGTTAGCGCTAAGATAACGCCGGTAGAAAACATAAGATAAAAAAAAGGGGGCGACAACATGTACAGCAAGGTTGATGGGTGGTGCGTGTTCCGCGATCGCTGCCACTTCAACCACCAGCCAGCGCCACCTGGCCCCGCCTCCGTTTTTCCTGCTTCTCCCCTTGGCTGGGAAAACTGGCTAGGTGGCTAGCTGCACAGAACAAGTTCCTTGCGGTACATGTAGGCTTGGCAGGCTCCCCTGTCCACACCTCTCGCTGTAGCTTTCTGCTGCTGTGGTGGTTCTGCATGTGATGCTGGCCGGGAGAAGGAAAGAAAGGCTTTCGAGGCAGAGACTGTTGCTTTTACGTAGGGAATAGCGCAAGCGGCGCCACGCCACATAGAACCACCACAACCACACGCACACACAAACACACATACACACCAACATCATCACTACATACGCACACAAACCACCACCATCCCCGTCCACCCGCTTCCATAAAATCACCAATCCCGAGCCAATCCCCTGTCCCTCGTCCGCCCAGCCCTTTAGACTGTGCCACATTCTACTTCTCCATTGCACCACATACCCACATGGACCAGGCACCCACATGAGCACACATGTGATCAAGGCTCTTTCTACGTGCCCACCAGACTCCCATCAATATTCCGGTGTGATGTGTGCCACCCGAGGGCTGGCGCGGATTCGCCATCGCAACCGCCTCGTTGCACCCTTTCCTGCCCTGTCCCCTTTCATTGCCCGTCGGCGCACAACCCCACCCAGCATGCTTCTTCGAATGGGTGTGGCTGCCAGATGGATCATTAGGACGGATGGACGGCCGGGTCAGTTGCTGCTTGCGGGATCAGTGGCGCGCCCACCGGCTCCGAGACATACATATTATATATAGGGTGATGCCTGACTCCAAACCCGTGAATGCGTATCTATGTCCTCCTCCTTTCCCCAAGACTTTATGCAGCCACACCTTTTTCCATGCCGAGGTGTTTGCGTTTGTGCGTATGCGTGATGGTCAAAACTCGCATTCCCGTAGCCCAATCTGACCGACAAGGTCTCCCCCCGTGCAAGTCATTGGTGTTCCCTGGCGATTTCGATAGCACCTTTTCTTGGCTTTTATGTTCTTTGACCGCCCCTTCCTCCTCGAAAAAAAACCAAGGTGATCTGCAACGGGTGGTCGGGTGCCGACACAGCTTCTACCCTGGCTGGACACGAGTAGCATTATGTAGATTAGCTACCAGGCACCGTTGGCCGGACACGGTGTAGCAGCCCACCTCCCCCATCTGTCCATCCCCAGACAGTGCGCGGAGCTGGCCGGGGGCGAGGAGTGGAAGTATACTTGCAGCCCCGGTCGCCGATGGGCAAATACGCAGTAGACCGGGCAAGACATATGACTTCACGCTGTTTACACGGGGACTGCCGCCACGGCTTCCCCTTTAGAGTTCACGAGGCTCGCGGGAGGAACAGTCATCAGTAAAAGTACGAGTGTGTACATTCAGTTACTAGCTTTTTGCTGCTCTTGCGTCAAAAGCCACATGGGAAAAAAAGAGAAGGTAGTGGTTATTCGTCCCTCTTCCATCAGTCATCCCTTGCTTCCCCCACCGCTCCCTGCCCTCAGTGGCGAGCCGTCACCCCTGACTCTTGCTCGTGGGCGCCGGCCAGCCCCATCCTTGCTATGGCTGTAAAGCCACATATTGTCTCACCATCTTCCCTGAATCATAAGACCGCGGCCCAAAAAGCGATGGGTGGGCAGTTTGTGCCAAGGCCAAGCGCCACAACAAAGAAGAGAGAGACGGGACAATATTCTGGCCATGTGTCCACAAACCCAGAATTCCGTCGCGATATGATGGGTGTGTGTGTGTGTGTGTGTGTGTGTGTATGTGTGTGTGTGCGCGAGGAAGGAATGCTCCGGTAAGGTTTACATCTCTCGTGCTATGATGGAAGAAAACATCAGACCGATGGCTTGTCCTTGTTTGTAATCTTCTCCCCAGCCTATCCCCCAGGTGTCATATCCCGCACAGATGCACGTACATGACAAAAGCTACCCCGCGGCGCTGCTCGTCTAGGGAACATTAGAGTTTCTGGCGCGTCTTGGAAGATTCCAAGAACACCTGGGGAACTTTGGGTGACGCAGAGGAAAAAAAACAGCCCGGTAGATGAGACGGGGACCAGCCAGGCGATTGCCCGGCCGCGCCCCCGCTGACAATGTCGTCCAGTGGTCGAGACTACTCGGCGTAGGCAGCCCCAAGTATCCGCAGATCGTCTATTACGGTAGGCCTGGCCCTTGTTTTCCTGACAGTAATGCCGCAGAACACATCAGCGGACCTTGTGGTGACGGGACGATGGATAATTGTTTCCTGGTTTGCAAGCCTCTTCTGCAGGTCCATGACCTCAGGTCAGATGGTAATATGTCGTAGTTATGGGACCGAGAAACAATACGAATAGGAGATACGCCCTGATACGAATATGCCTCTGGCCTTTAGCTCAACCGTAAAAGGCTCGTCATCCCCAAACGGTATCTATTGGGCAGAAGTATCCCGCACAAAAACTCAGACATCGACAAGAAGAAATGCTTATTTTTATGCTCGATACGAGTTAATGGTAATTACTGTATGCTGCCACCACAAGAAGAAATAGTTAGCAAGCCTTCGCGATCATTGGGGCTACTTCCAGAGCGAATTAGACAGTCTACACCAAGCGCAACTCAATGGGAGACACTAACTCTCATTAGCAATGACAGAACTTGAGTTTATAGCAGCTGCCGGATGGTTGGAAGTAAACATGAGTTGAGGAAGAGAAGATCCGTTGGGGGATACCGAATATCAAGACATCGAGTGGCGTGTCAAAACCTGCGTGGGATTAGAACGTACCTGGCTGTCACGCCCGCAAAAGGGCGCCATAATTGCTCGAGGGTAGGAAAATCTTGATGATTATGAACGAGCTCAAGGAAAAAGGGAATGGAAGCAGTAGAGGAAAGGCATCTAAGGAAGGAAAACGAAAAAAAACGAAAAAAAGAGAAAGTATACAATATCTCAACTGCTTTGGTCCGCAATAATATGCCTACAGCTGTTCTAGAGTGCAGTCTTTTGGTCTTTCTGGTCGAGGCGGCTGGGCGCCATCAGTTCCTCAACCTCCTAAGGCTCGATTTTTCATCACCGACGGCAGTTCAAAAGCATGGAATGCTCCTCCTTCAACCTATACATCGCAGGCCGCCATGCCAATAATCACGAACAGCGTCGCCAGACGTGCCTTGAGCGCGGGGGCCGCAGCCCGATAGAGATGACTCGAGATGTGATTCCTGAGTACCGCTCGCCACTGGACTATCGCCGCCAGTGTAGAACTCTCGTCAGGGGTCGAAGTTGCTACGAGGGCATAGCAGGATCAACCACCAACCACAGGGCTCTCCTATTTGGGGCCGGTTTCGTGTCTCATCAAAATGTCCAGCATCACACATAGCTGAATCAAAGAGTAGAAGCGGGCATCAGGGGTCATGGGAGAGTTACAAAGAGTGAGGAGCTCTAGCCTACAACTGCATGGTCTCTTTATTATTGCGGGCATCATTCAGCTCCTTGGCATGAGCCCACCTACTGCCTCTGGATCGCACACTATTATGTGCTACCGCCCCCGTGCTGAGACCGGATGTGTCTGTTCAGGAGGTCCGCACGCGTCGTTCCCTTTATTGCCAGCTTGGACCGGCACCCTACGTATGGGCAAAGCAGCCGGCATTGGTCGGGCGTGTGGACTGCGTTGACGTGGCGCATAAGGTCCTTTCTGAACTGGAACGAGCTACCGCAGCCTTCGTAGGTACACACAAAGGGGCGGGAGTGCTTCTTCAAGTGTGTGCTGGAAGTGAGCTCGGTGTGTCAGCCAGTCCTGAGCAAAGCAGCAAGGGAGCATGGAAGGAATATGGAGTGCATACTTCAGTTTTCCTGCAGTTCTGTAGTCCTTGCCACACTCAGGGCATTGGTGGGGATTGGAGACGGGTTGGGTAGACGTGGATGCCTGGGGACCATGGTTGTCCTCTTGGTTTTCTTGTACAAATGCAGCGCTGTTCGCCGGCCGTGGCTCCTCCTGCTCGACTCGCCCGTCCTGGCCAGCAGGCTCGACGGGTGCATTGTCGCTTGACTGTTGACCCCAGCGGTACTCCTGTAAGGGACCCTCATTTCAGGAAACAAGCCAACTGGGACAGACGTAAGAAAGATTATGTAGATTTTCGGTTCCGGGAGGCCCAGTTGCTTGCGAGCTAGAGATGGGTGGTAAACACTGCCAGGAGGGGGTTTCTTTGGTGATCAAGCCCAAGGAGAAGGAACGAAGAAGGGACGAGGGGGAGTGGCCGAAAAGCAGTGAAAAGAGTGAAAGGACAGTCGGTCTGGGAAGAGACTGAGTAAAGGAGTGGATGCCGGTTACACCACCAGGGCCGACCGTGGGGGAAAAGAAGAGGAAAGACAAACGAGGGGAAGGAGAAGAGATGTGGCCATTTTATGCTTCTGCAGTTGGGCTTGAAGAGACGACAGGAGGAAAGGAGGTCGATATCAGATGGCTGGTGGGCCTCAAACAAGCTGCAGGATTTCTCAGCTTTGCAGAGGTAGGCCTCAAATCAGTTGCAACATTTCTGGCTTTGCATGCAGAGGTAGGCCTCAAATCGAGGATTGGCCAATAGAATGAAAGGATTGTCGGATATGGCAGCCGTCATCCTATCGGTGCAAGTGAGCCAAAGCCTGGTTTTTGGGGACACGATGAGATGAGGGCGTGAGACACGCTCGTTCTTCGACTCTTTCCTTTTGTTTCTTGTCGAGGAAGCTGTTCTTATACTTTGGCATCTCTGCGCTCTTCCCTTCGACAAACCGTCGGCTTTCCATCTCACCCATCACACCAAGTCCACAACAGTCCTTCCCATCCAAAATCGCCATGTCCGACTCTCCCCTTTTCTGCTGTGGCTCCATCGAGCCCTACCGCCCCCGGTACCTCCAGCAGGAGGCCAAGTTCACCGGCTTCATAGCCTGGGCCGCCTTCCCCAGGGCAGCGGAGGCGGGACGGGCGGACAAGGCCGTCGACCTCGACGAGCTGAAGCCGCCCTTCGTCATCCAGCTGGTGCGCCAGGTCAACTACGGCCCCATCGAGAGCAAGCGGTCCTTTGCGTCTCTGGAGCGCCAGGAAGGCAATGCTCAGGAGTTCGTCGAGGTGTCAGAGAGCGACCTTATCAAGGCCAACTTCCAGAAGCTCAACGCGTCTGTTTCCCCCTCCACATCTCGAGCATCCGCTTCAGCGGTTCTTGCCTGAAATAACTCGGTTCACGGTAAACAGATACAAAAATTTCAGATGTGACTCTCATAACAAGTTTTTCGAAGTCAACGTGTACCAGAAGGATCCGGTGAACAGGCACCATTGGCGGATTAATATCGCCCGCCCTGGGAGCGAGATCGATCTTAAGTAATGGTATTTTTGGTAGGAAAATGCGTGGATATTTTCGACACCGCGGCGAGACTGTGAGCCGGATTTTTTCCATTTTGAGGCGCTCAACGTGGCCGTGAAGTTCTAACTGTGCTATGCTTGGCAAACAAATTGGCTATCCTTGAGACCATCATTAGGTAGCAGCACGCTATCACGCTTGTTGTGGAGGGATTTCTAGTACGAAGCCCAAGCAATACAGGGAAGTTTGCTAGCGCGGGGGAGCATAATCTTGACTCTTGCTAGGACCCCCCAGCCCCTATCGCCTGTCGGGCCAGGTCAACGCCAGTTTGACGGTGATCGATATCGTCGCCGATATTGTGCTCAAGGTCGACGCAGCCGATGTTGCCTGCGCGGCGCAATCCGGGCACTGCGAAAAGGATGAAATTGTGCCTGAAACAGACCACAGAGATGCCATCTCAGTTTTGTGGCAGCAGATAGCGCAGATTGGGCACAACGATCCCAGTTTCCTCTATCGTGGTTGGCAGCGGCAGCGGCAGCGGCTTCGCCAGCCCTTCGTGGAATCTCTCTTTCGACTTTTGGAAGCTTTCATCTGTTGCACAACAAATCTCCTGGCCGTTCTCCGTTGTAAGGGATGAAATCAAAAAGCTGGCTGCGATACTTGGGGAAGTTTTGTTAACATCATATGGCGTCAGGACCCAGGTGGTGTCCTGGAGGTTGGTCTGGTGTGGGCTGTTGTTGAGGACCACCAAACCGCAGACTTCGCGTTCAAGGATGTCGTAGGAGTAGCTGACGGCGGCGCGATCTCGAGGCCCAATATCTGCGCAGCCTCGAGCAGGAAAGAGAGCCGTCCTTCGGCGCCATCGAGGCGTACCGGAACGGCGCGAACGGATTCCTCCCGCCGCGCCCCGCGAGAGTGACGTCGACCAACCCGGAAGGCCGGTAGACGGTCTACTATCGACGGTTTGAACCCCCGAGGCGATGACGAACTGCTCCATCTTTCGTTTTCCCGAGAAGGAGGCGTGCGGGAGAAAAAGAAAGGGCGCATCTTCAAAGGCACTTGCGGGGGGGACGCGAAGATGCGCACCGCCACCATCCGCGAGGCAGCCTGCCCGGAACGGCGGCAGGCAGGCCAAGAGGCAAGGCAGGCCTGGAGCGCCTCTGGCGCACTGTGGTCGCCGTTGCGCACAGGCTCTGCCCAGCCGCTGGAGAACACCAGACGGTCGGTCGTCTCTGAACGGTTCAACGCCGACCACAGCCGCCCGTGGCACGGTGTAGCGGTGGATCGACGAAGCGGGGGGTGGGGGTTGCAGACGTGCGCGAGCCGCAACCCAGGAGAGGAGGCTCGCCGGGATGAGGGGTGATGGTCTGGATGGAGATGCCACCGCGAGGAATCGGGCTCGAGGCTGTGCGCATGATGGCAAGACCGCCGCCGCAGTGTGCCAGCTGCGACTGCGGACACTTGTACATTCTTGCAAAGATTTTGAGGTGCACTGGACGGGGCAGCAAGCCCGTCCCTGAACACAAGCCAGAAACCTCGAAATATCGGGCATTTGATTTCGGCAACTTTGTCCCCTTGAGTGCCGTTGGGCTCCCCACTTGCAAGCCCTTCTTTTCCCGGAGACTTTTTCCTATCTAGGAAGGCAGAGGGTTTACGCCAATCTCCTTCAGAAGAGGGGGGCTGCAGGTTTTGCTGCACACTGAAAGAATTATTGAGAACCCAGATCAAGCGTCGGGAAAGTCTCGTCGAGATGTCCTACTCGTCCATCGGGCTGCACGCATTTACTCTTTTTTACGCTCTTCACAAAGTGATTGCCATGGGTCCGCGGACATCGCTGGGTTTAGCTTTCTTGTGACGGGCATCGAGAGACTGATCAACCCAAAAAAGGCATGCTAGTAAGGTGCTTTGCCTTGTCGATCAGGAGGATGCACCGGTCCCTTTTAAGAACGCCTCTAACAAC
>PYSQ01000063.1:0-98827 GCA_003049435.1 Nakataea oryzae | reverse complement strand
ACCCTAACCCTAACCCTAACCCTAACCCTAACCCTAACCCTAACCCTAACCCTAACCCTAACCCTAACCCTAACCCTAACCCTATCCTTAACCCTATCCTTAACCCTAATCCTATCCTTAACCCTAATCCTATCCCGTTACCCGAAAATATTACCCTTACCCTATCCTTACCCTATTTTTACCATATCCTTACCCTAATCCTATCCTTAACCCTAATCCTATCCCGTTACCCGAAAATATTACCCTTACCCTATTTTTACCCTTATCCTATTTTTACCGTTTACGTTATTTTTATTTTTATCCCGTAAAAATTGCAATAATTTCATAATTCAATTTTTTTTTATTTCTTTATTTTTTTTTATTTTGTTTTGTTTTTTTTTAATAATTATATATATTTTATATTTTTATATATTTATATTTAAATTCTTTTATTTTTGCTATTTTTATTTTATTTTTATTACCCCTATTATATCCTTGCTTTTTTATTTTAACTGTTAAATATATTTTTTTTTTTAATTAACCTAATCAAACTTTCCCAAATAACATTTACAATATTTTTATTATTATTTTATTACTTTAAATAATAATAAAAATTTATTTATAATCTTTTTGTTTATTAATTATTATTTTGCTATATTCTTTTTCATAAATTAATTTTTATTAATAACCCTAACTAATTATTATTCAATTTAACCCTAACCCTAAATTTTTTATCATTTATAAATCTTATTTCCTTTTTTTTACTTACTTAATCTTTTTATTTTTCTTTATTTTTTAATTCCATTACCCATTTTATATATTTTATTATATTTTTAATGCCTTTATTTCTTACTATATTTCCGCTTTTTATATTTACCCTATTTAATTTCAACTATTTTTTATTATTTTTATTTTCCATTTATTTATCATTTAATTGGTTTATTTTTAAATTTTCTTATTATTAAATTTGCCAACTAATATCCCGTTTATCATTTACCTTTTATCCCTTTTAAATTTATTTCTAATTTACTATCGCTTTTACTATTAATTTCTTATTATTATTTTATTGCTTTACTTTGTTTTATTTCCTATCCCTAACCCTATATTTTCCCTTCTTTTAATTTTTAATTTTCTTTTATTTTTATTTAATTATTATACCATTTATTTTAATATATTATCTCCTTTTTTAATATTTATTATTTATTTTCCATTTTATATCGTTATTATCTTTTATATCCTTTATTTTATTTATATTTTTATTTTTTATTTACCTTATAATATTTTTACCATATATATATAAAAATATTTCTTTATATTTTTATTTTTATGCTTTTTTTTAAAATACTTAAATATCCATTTTACATATATCGCATTTTATAAATATTGTTTAATTTTTAACCCCGTTTAATTATTTTACTTTTTTTTATATTAAATTAAATACCATTATTAAACCGTTATGTTTTTTATAATACTCTATATTTTATAACCACTATTATTATACTATTTTAAATTTTTAATGTCGTTTTTTTATTTTAATAATTTAATTACCTTTATTTTATAATATTTTATTTTTATATCCAATTATATCTTTTATTTTTTAAATATTGTTATTTATTTATTTACGTTTTAATAAAATAATATTTTTACAATTTGCTGTTTAAAATATATACTTATATTAATTTATTTTTTAATTAATATTTTTTTACTTTTTATTTTTTATTAACCCTAAATTTGTTATTTAATTTTTTTATATTTTAATTTTACCATTCCCTTATATATTTATTATTTAACCTACTAATTACTTAGTTTTTATTTTGTAATATTATTTAATATGTTTATTTTTTATTTTATCCATTATTTAATACGTTTATGTTTTAATTTATTAATAATTTAATTTATTTAAATTTACCTATTTTTAAACGCTTTAACTTTTACTAATATTTATAATTAAAATTTCTATTAATAAATATAATTATTTATTATTTTATTTATTATTTTATTAATTATTTTATATGCTTATGATTTAATTCCTTTATTTTTAATTTATCTGTTATTTTATTCGGTTACCTTTTTATTTTATTATTTTCTAATATAATTGTTTATTAATTCGCTAATTATTTATTTATTTATCATTTTGTACGTTTATTTCCCTTTTTGTTAGCCTTATAATGTTATATATTTTATCTGCTTTTTAATATCTTTTAAAATTACAATTAATACCCGTTTTTCCTTTTATATTATTATATAAATGCTTTTTAAAATTTAACTTTAATTGCTTTATTTTTATTTAATTTTCGTTAATAATAACCGTAATTAAACTTTTTTATTTTCCTAATTATATATATTTTTATAATTTTAATAACGATATAATAATTTACCTTATTATTATATTTAAATACGGTTATTTTTTTTAATTTACCTATTTTTTAATTCGTTTTATATTTAATTCGTTTTACATGCAATTTAATTATTTTTTAATTCGTTTATTTTTTACGTTATTTATTTTTTATTTATAATTATATCCTAATTTATCGGTTATTTAATACTTTAATTATTTAATGCAATTATTTTTTATTACGATTTTTTATTAATATATTTATTTCCCAATCTATTTATATTTTAACTTATTTATATTCCAATTTGTTTATTATTTAATTCGTTTATTAATTAATTTTAATATTTTTTAATTCGGTTATTTCCTAAATTATATACCGTTTAATTCGTTTACCATTTAGTTTATTTATTATTTAGTTTTATTATAAACCAATTTATTTACCTACCAATTTTATTATTATTTAGTTTTTTAATTAATTCGTACGCTTTTTATTTAAAACGTTAATTGTTTAATACGCTTATTAACTAATACGATTATTTGCTAATATAAATCTTTTTTAATACAATTACCTTTAAATTCGTTTACCTCCTAATTTATCGACCATTTAATTTAATTACCTTTTATTCCGTTATATTCCCATTCGTTTACCTTCCGGTTTATTAACCGTATAAAGCTATTTATTTTGCTCGTATTTTAATATTTTTTAAAATTCTAATTAATACCTGTTTTTACCTTTTTATTATTATATAAACGTTAATTAATATTTAATTATAATTATTTCTATTATATTTAATTTTCGCAAATAATAACCGTAATTTTATTTTATTGCAATTTTAAATATATATATTATTATAATTTCGGTTATAATATAATATTTTACCTTTTAATTATATTCGACCGCATTTGCTTTTTTTAATTTATGTATTTTTTAATTTACGTATTTTTTAATTTATTTAGTATTTAATTCGTTTATTATTTAATTTTATTATTATCCTATTCGTTTATTTTTTAATTTATTTGTAACCTAATTTATTAACCTTTTTATATAATAATTATCTAATGCGATTATATCTTAATTTATTAACTATTTAGTTTATTAATTACCTAATTCGATTATTCTTTTATACAATTACCTATTAATTTACCGATTATTTAATTTGTTTACCATATAGTACGTTTACCTTTCGGTTTATTAATTATGCAATATTACCCATTTTATTAGTTATTTAATATTTATTATAATTATAGTTAATGCCCGTTTTTATTTTTATATTATTAATATACGTTATTTAAATTTTAACCGTATTTGCGTTTTTATTTTTAACTTTTACAAATAATAACGCTAGTAATATTATTTTATCGTTTTAAATATATATATTTTTATTATTTTAATCGTAATATAATATTTTACCTTTTTTTTATATCCGAATACCGTTATTTTTTTTTAATTTACGTATTTTTTAATTCGTTTAATTTTTAATTCGTTTATTTCCTAATTTATTTATTTTGCAATATTATATATTTTGCTTTTTTTTAATATTTTTTAAAATTACAATTAAAACTTATTTTTAAATTTATATTATTATATAAACGTACTATAAAGTTTAACCGTAATCGTTTTTTTGCGTTTAATTTTCGTAAATAATAACCGCGGTTATATTTTTTTATTATTTTAATTATATTTATTTTTCTAATTTCGTTTATAAAATAATATTTTACCCTATTATTATATCCAACCGCGTTTTTTTTTTCCTAATTTATATATTTTTTTAATTCGCTTAACATTTAATTCGATTACCGTTTAATTTAATTATTTTTTAATTCGATTATTATTTAATTCGGTTATTTTTTAATACGTTAATTATTTTATTCGTTTATTACGTAATTCGTTTATTTTATAATACCTTTTAATATAAATATAATCCCATTTATTAACCATTTATTTATTTAATTTCCAAATTTAACTACCATTTAATTTATTTATTATTTAATTTATAAATATCCTAATTTATTTATTATTTAATTTGTTTATTTTTTAAAATAATAATTATTTAATTTATTAACCATTTAATTAATTTATTTTTTAATTTATTAACTATTTATTTCGTTTATATTATAATAATACCTAATATAACTACCATTTTATTAATTAACCATTTAATACCTTTATATCTTATTTCGTTTATTATTTAATTTATTCAATTGCCGATATATTTACCTTTTAATTTATTAACTATCCGATTTATTAATTTTATATTTTCCTTTTTTTATAATATTGTAAAATTAAATTACCTAACAATTTTACCCGTTTTATTTGCCTTTTAATATTTTTTAATATTATAATTAATGTTCGTTTTTAATATAATATTATTTTATAAACGTTTGTTAAGTTTTTACCGTAATACTTTTTTTACGTTTAATTCTTTTAATAATAATAGCGGTCGTATTTTTTAATTTTTCAATTATATATATTTAAATAACCGCGGTTATAATATTATATTTTACCTTTTTATTATATTTAACCGGGATTGCTATATTTAAAATTAAATATTTTTTAATTCGATTAGCATTTAATTTATTTTTTATCCGATTTAATTACTATTTAATACATTTATTATTTAATTTTTTTATTATATAGTTTATTTCCTATTTAATTCGGTTACCTTTTAATTTTTTAATTATTTAATATACCGATTATTTAATTTAATTACCGTTTAATACGTTTATTATTTAATTTTATTCCCTTTTAATTTTATTACATTTTAATTAAGTTTATATTTAATTCGTTTATTATCCAATTCGATTATTATTAATTTTATTAATTATTTAATATATTAATTATTTAATATATTAATTATTTAATATATTAATTATTTAATATATTAATTATTTAATATAATTACTTTTCAATTCGTTAACTATTTAATTTTTTAACCATTTAATTCGTTTATTTTCCAATTTTTTTATTTTTAATGCAATTTTTTTTAATATAATTACCTTTTAATGCGACTATTTTATAATCCGTTAATTATCTAATACGCTAATTATTTATTGCGATTATTTTGCGGTTTATTTACTTTTTAATTTATTAATTATTTAATTAATTTATTATTTATTTTAATCATTTCCTTATACGATTATTTATTAATTTGCTAATTATCCAGTTCGTTTATTATATAGTACATTTATTTTTTAATCCGTTAAACGCATAATGTCATATATTTTATTCGCTTTTTAATATCCTTTAAAACTGCGATTAATATTCGTTTTTACGTTTATATTGTTATGTAAATATTTTTTAATATTTAACTGCAATTACCTTTTTTTTTATTTACTTTTCGTAAATAGTAACCGCGGTTATACTTTTTTACCGATTTAATTATATATATTTTTTTTAATTTCGGTTATAATATAATATTTTACCCTTTTATTATATTTAACCGTAATTGCTTTTTTTTAATTTACGTATTTTTTATTTCGTTTAATATTTAATTTTTTTATTATCCGGTTTATTTTTTTGCGATTTATTTATTATTAAATTTACTAATTATTTATTTTATTTACCTTTTATTTATTATTAAATTTACTAATTATTTATTTTATTTACCTTTTATTTAATTAACCATTTAGTACGCTAACTATCTAATATAATTACCTTTTAATTTTTTTTTAATTTATTTATTAATTAATATAATTATTATTTTATTCAATTACTATTTAATTCGTTTATTTCCTAATTTAATTTTTTTATATTTTAATTATACTTTAATATAATTATAAACCCGTTTGCAAATTATTTAATTTTATTATTAACTAATTCGTTTATTATATAATTTAATTATTATTTAATTTAGTACCTTTTTAATACGATAATTGTTTAATTTATTTATTACGTAATTCGTTTATTTTTTAATACGATAATTATTATATTTATTTACCATTTAATTAGTTTATTTTTTAATTTAGCTAATTTAAAATATAATTACCTTTTAATTTTATTACCTTTTAATCCGTCGATTTCGCAATGCGATTATTTCCCAATGCGACTATTTCCCAGCTAATTAACCTTTTAGCACGTTTACCTCCCAGTTTAACTACCTCCCAATTCGTTTACTATCCAATTCGATTATTATCCATTTCGACTATTATTCAATTCGACTATTATCCAATTCGTTAATTTCCCTATTCGATTACCTTCCAATTTTATAACCTTTTAATTTTACTTATATCCAATTCGTTTATTATCCAGCTCCATTACTTTTTAATGCGATTACCTTATAGTCCGTCGATTATTTAATACGGCAACCATTTAATACGCTAACTATCTAATTCGATTACCTTTTAGTTCGTTTACCTCCCAGTTCGTTTATTATCCAATTCGTTTACCCTCCAGTTTATTTACCTTCCAATGCTATTACCTTTTAATGCGATTATTTTCCAGTTTATCTATTTTCTAGTTCGATTATAATCTAATTCGTTTACCATCCAATACGACTACCCTTTAGTACGACTATTTCCCAGTACGATTACCATCCAGTTCGTTTATTACGCAGTGCGATTATTACCCAATGCGATTACCTTTTAATACGATTATTATCCAGTTGGTTTACCTTCCAATCCGTCGATTGTCCAATGGGCCGACCATCCAATTCGACTATTTCCCAACGAAATAATTTTATAATTTATCGACCATCCAATTCGTATATTTCCCAGTTAGTTAACCAATTAGTACGCCGACCATTTAATCCCATTACCTCCCAGTTTAATTACCTTTTAGTCCGTTTACCGCCCCGTCCATTTATTTCCCAGTTCGTTAACCGCGGAATGCCACCCATATTGCTTATTTTTTAATATCCTTTTATATTACGATTAATGCCCGTTTTTACCTTTATTGTTATATAAACGTTTTTTAAAGTTTAACCGTAATCGTTTTTTTCCCAATTAATTTTCGCAAATAATAACCGCGGTTGTACTTTTTTACCGTTTTTTTAATACGCATTTTTATAACTTCGGTTGTAATATGACATTATACTTTTTTATTATATCCGACCGCGGTCGTTTTTTCCCAATTTACGTATTTCCTAATTCGTTTACCATTTTATTCGATTACCATCCAATTTATTTATTTCCCAATTCGTTTACCTCCTAATTCGATTGCCATCCAGTTTGTTTACCTCCCAATTTATTTACCATCCAGTTCGGTAACCTTCCAGTTCGTTTACCTCCCATTTTATTAACCATTTAATACGCCGACTATCCAATGCGATTACCTCCCAGTTCGATTACCTCCCAATGCAATTACCTCCCAGTTTAATTATTTCCCAATGTAATTACCTCCCAATACGACTACCTTACAATACAACTACCTTTTAATACGCCGCTTATCCAATTCGTTTATCTTCCGATTCGATTATTTCCCAATTCGTTTACCATCCAATTCGTAAACTATCCAATTCGTAAACTATCCAATTCGTAAACCATCCAATTCGTAAACCATCCAATTCGTAAACCATTTAGCTCGTTAATTTCCCAATTCGTCCACCTCCTAATTCGATTACCTCCCAATTCGATTACCTTTTAATATAACTACCATTTAATGCGATTACCTTCTAATTTGTTAACCTTGCAATGCGATTACCTTCCAATACGTAAACCTCCCAGTTCGACAACCATCCCGTACGTCTATTATCTAATCTGGTTACCTTCCAGTTCGTTTAACTTCCAATTTAATTACCTCCCTATACGATAGCCTACTAATTTGCTAACCATCCAGTTTGTTTACCACGTAATATATCCACCTCCTGGTTCGTTAACCGCGCAATACTACCCATTTTCCTCGCTTTTTAATATCCTTTAAAATTGTAATTAATATTCGTTTTTACGCTTATATTGTTATATAAACGTTTTTTAAAGTTTAACCGCAGTTATTCTTTTTCCCTTTTAATTTTCGCAAATAACAACCACGGTTATACTTTTTTACCGTTTTAAATATCTGCATTTTTATAACCTCGGTCGTAATATAATATCTAACCTTTCCATTATATCCGACCGCGGTTATTTTTTCCCAATTTACGTATTTATTTGCTCTTTTATCTTCCAGTGCGATTACCTCCCAGTTCGACTACCTTACAGTTCGTTTACCTCCCAATGCGACTACCTCCTAATTCGTTTACCTTCCAGTTCGTCTATTATCCAGCTCGATTACCTCCCAATGCGACTACCTCCCAGTTCGTTTACCATCCAGTTTGTCGACCATCCAGTTCGACTACCTTCCGGTGCGACTACCATCCAGTTCGGTTACCTTCCAGTACGACTACCTCCCAGTACGATTACCTTCCAGTTCGATTACCATCCAGTTCGATTACTATCCAATTCGTTTAGCATCCAATTCGACTATTTCCCAATTCGATTACCTTTTAGTGCGATTACCATCCAGTGCGATTACCATCCAGTTCGTTTATCTTCCAGCGCGACTACCATCCAGTACGACTACCTCCCAATGCGACTACCATCCAGTTCGGTTATTTTCCAGTGCGACTACCATCCAATGCGACTACCATCTAATGCGACTACCATCCAGTTCGACTACCTCCCAGTGCGATTACCTTCCAGTTCGGCTACCTCCCAGTTCGTTTACCTCCCAATTCGATTACCTTCCAGTACGCCGACCATCCAGTTCGATTACCTCCCAGTTCGTCTATCATTTAGCTCGATTACCTTCCAATGCGATTACCTTCCAGTTCGACTACCATCCAGCTCGACTACCTCCCAATGCGACTACCATCCAGTTCGGTTACCTTCCAGTGCGACTACCTCCCAGTGCGACTACCTCCCAATGCGACTACCATCCAGTTCGACTACCATCCAGTTCGTTTATTATCCAGTTCGACTACCTCCCAGTTTAATTACCTTTCAGTGCGACTACCATCTAGTGCGATTACCATCCAGTGCGACTACCTCCCAGTGCGATTACCTTCCAGTTCGGCTACCTCCCAAATCGTTTACCTCCCAGTTCGACTACCTTCCAGTACGCCGACCATCCAGTTCGTTTACCTTCCAGTTTATCTATCATCCAGTGCAACTACCATCCAGTTCGTTTATCTTCCAGTTCGTCTATCTTTTAGTTCGTTTATTTTCCAGTACGATTACCTCCTAATGCGATTACCTCCCAATGCGATTACCATCCAGTTCGGTTACCTTCCAGCTCGTTTATTTTCCAGTGCGACTACCTTCCAATACGTCTACCATCCAGTTCGTTTATCTTCCAGTACGACTATTATCCAATACGACTACCTTCCGGTACGATTACCTTTTAGTGCAATTACCATCCAATTCGTTTACCATCCAGTTCGTTTATCTTCCAGTACGACTACCTCCCAATGCGATTACCATCCAATTCGGTTACCTTCCAATACGACTACCTCCCAATACGACTACCTCCCAATGCGACTACCATCCAGTTCGATTACCATCCAGTTCGTTTATTATCCAATTCGATTACCTCCCAATTCGATTACCTTCCAGTTTATCTATTATCCAGCTCGATTACCTTTCAGTGCGATTACCTTCCAGTTCGTCTATCATCTAGTTCGACTACCTTTCCGTACGATTACCATCCAGTTCGACTACCTTCCGGTACGACTACTATCCAGTTCGGTTACCTTCCAATTCGTTTATTATCCAGTACGACTACCTTTCAGTGCGATTACCATCCAATGCGATTACCTTTCAGTACGATTACCTTCCAATACGATTACCTTCCAGTTCGTTTATCATCCAATGCGACTACTATCCAGTGCGACTACTATCCAGTTCGTTTATCATCCAGTTCGACTACCTCCCAATTCGTTTACCTCCCAATTCGTCTATTATCCAGCTCGACTACCTCCCAGTATAACTACCTTCCAGTTCGTCTATCATCCAGTTTAACTATCATCCAATGCGACTACCATCCAGTGCGACTACC
Organism: Nakataea oryzae; assembly: GCA_003049435.1. Taxonomy (NCBI): domain Eukaryota; kingdom Fungi; phylum Ascomycota; class Sordariomycetes; order Magnaporthales; family Magnaporthaceae; genus Nakataea; species Nakataea oryzae. The sequence continues at coordinate 88,547 of PYSQ01000063.1, read as the reverse complement.
ATCCAGTTCGATTACCTCCCAATGCGATTACCTTCCAGTTCGGCTACCTCCCAATTCGTTTACCTCCCAGTTCGACTACCTTCCAGTTCGTTTATTATCCAGTTCGTTTACCTCCCAGTTCATCTATCATTTAGCTCGATTACCTCCCAATGCCATTACCTTCCAGTTCGACTACCATCCAGCTCGACTACCTCCCAATGCGACTACCTCCTAATATAACTACCATCCAAACTAACTACCTCCCTTTGCGATTACCTTCCAATACGATTACCATCCAGTTTGTTTATCATCCAGTTCGACTATTTCCCAATTTATCCACCTCCCAGTTCGTTTATTATCCAGCTCGATTACTTCCCAATACGATTACCTTCCAGTGCGACTACCTCCCAGTTCGATTACCTCCCAGTTCGATTACCTCCCAATTTATCCACCTCCAAGTTCGTTTATTATCCAGCTCGATTAATTTCCAATGCGATTACCTTCCAGTTCGACTACCTCCCAGTTCGTTTATTTCCCAGTTCGTTTACCTCCCAGTTCGACTACCTCCCAGTATGTCTACCCCCCAGTACGACTGCTATCCAGTTCGTTTACTTCCCAGTTCGTTTATTATCCCGTTCGTCTATCATCCAATTCGTTTACCTCGTAATGCCACCCATTTTTCTTTGCCTTTAATATCCTTTTGCATTACGATTAAAGCCCCTTTTTCCCTTATAATATTAACAAAGGTTACCTATATTTTAACCGTGGTCGCTTTTTCCCCTTTAACTTTTGCAAATAATAACCGCGGTCGCACTCTTTTACCCTTCCTGTTATACGCATTTTTATAACTTCGGTCGTAATATAATATCCTACTTTCTTTTTATATCCGACCGCGGTCGTTTTTCTTTAATTTATGTATTTTTTAAATTGTTTAGCATTTAATTTTATTATTTCCCAATTCGTTTATTATCTAATTTAATTATTTCCCAGTTCGTTAACCATTTAATTTATTAATAATCCACATTATGAATTATTTAATTTATTAATTATCTAATTTATTAATTTCCTAATTTATATATTTCCTAATTTAACTATTTTTTAATTTATTTACCTTTTAATTTGTTAACCTTTTAATACGATTATTCTTTAATACAATTACCTTTTATTCGTTTAATATTTAACTTAATTACTTTTTAATATATTTATTATTTAATTCGATTATTTTCCCATTTTTTAATTATTCAATTTATTGATTATTTAATTTATTTACCTTTTAACATATTTTTTCCCTAATTCGTTTACCATTTAATACGCTAATAATTTAGTACGTTAATTTCCTAATTCGTTTATTTCTTAATATATTTATTTCCTCATTTAATTACCTTTTAATACGCTAATTTTTTAATATAACTATTTCCCGGTTCGTTTACCTTTTAATAAATTTATTCTTTAATTTAAATATTATTTAATATACCGATTATCCAATATAGTTATTATCCCGTTTAATTATTATTCAATTCGTTAAGCTTGCAATTTATTAATTATCTAATTTTATTACAATTTAATTCGATTATTATTTAATTTATTTATTATTTAATTAGTTTATTTCCTAATTCATTTATTTTATAACATTATATATTTTGCTTTTTTTAATTTATATTAAAATTACGATTAAAACCCGTTTTACTTTTATATTTTTATATAAAAGTTTTTTAAAATTTAATTATAATTGCTTTTCTTTTATTTAATTTTCGTAAATAATACGCGCGGTTATATTTTTTTATTCATTTAATTATATACATTTTTATAATTTTAATTATAAAATAATATTTTAGCTTTTTATTATATTTAACCGCGGTTATTTTTTTTTAATTTATATATTTTTTTATTAGTTTAATATTTAATTCGATTATCTTTTAATTCGTTTACCTTATAATACCTTTTAATGCAATTATTATCCTATTTTTTAACGATTTAATTATCTTCTTTCCTAATTAAATTACTATTTATTTTATTTATTAATTAATTTATTAATTTTTTAATCTATTTATTATTTAATTTATTTATTTTTAATACGAAAATTATTTAATTTATTGGATATTTAGCTCGTTTACCTTTTAATTTAACTATTTTTTTAATTTAATTACCTTTTCATTTATTAATAATTTAATTTAATTATAACCCAGTTTTTTTATTAATTAATTCGTTTATTTTTCAATTTACCGATTATTTAATTTATTAATCGTCGAATTAATTTATTTCCTAATTTATTAAGTATTTATTTCGTTTACATTATAATAGTACCTAATACAATTATTAATTTATTAGCTAATTACCTAGCACCTTTGTATTTTAATTCGTTTACTATTTAGTTTATTTAGTTCCTAATACGTTTATTATTTAATTTATTAATTATCCAATTCGTTTACCTAATATTTTATTTTTATTAAAATATTATAAAATTTATTTAATTTATAACTTTATTTGTTTTATTTACCTTTAATATTTTATAAAATTATAATTAATACACGTTTCTAATATGATATTATTCTAAAAATAATTATTAAATTTTTAACGTAATGGCTTTTTTTTATTTAATTTTTAAAATAATAACAATAATCATACTTTTTAATTTTTTAAATTATATATATTTTAATAGCCGTATTTGTAACATTATATTTTATTTCTTTATTATATTTAACTGGGAACGCTTTATTTAAATTTATATATTTTTTTATTAAACTAGCATTTAATTCGTTTTTTATTTATTTAAATTAATATTTAATGCGTTTATTACCCAGTTCTTTTACCATTTAGTTTATTTACTTTCCAATTTAATTATTTCTTAATTCGTTTACCATTTAATTTAATTACCTTTAATTTAATTATTATTTAATATATTAATTTTTTAATTTAATTACCTTTTAATTCCACTATTATCCATTTTGTTAATTTCCCTATTCGATTACCTTCCAGTTTTATTACGTTTTAATGCTATATATATCTAATCCGTCTATTATCCAGTTTAAATACCTTTTAATTCGTTTACCATTTAGTTCGTCAACCATCCAGTTCGTTTATTTCCTAGTCCGTCGATTATCTAATGGGCCGACCATTTAATTCGTTTATTATCCAATTAGACTACTTCCTAGTATAATAATTTCCCAATTTATCGACTATCCAGTTCGTATACCTCCCATTTAATTGACCATTTGGTACGCCGACCATTTAATGCCACCATTTCCCAGTTCGATTACCTTTTAGTCCGTTTACCGCGCCGTCCGTTTACCTCCCGGTTCGTTAACCGCGTAGTGCAACCCATATTGCTTGCTTTTTAATATCTTTTAACATTACGATTAATGCCCGGTTTTACCCTTCTTATTATATAAACGTTTTTTAAAGTTTAACCGTAATCGCTTTTTTCCTATTTAACTTTCGCAAATAATAACCGCGGTCGTACTTTTTTACCGTTTTTATTATACGCATTTTTATAACCTTGGTTATAATATAATATCCCACGTTTTTATTATATCCGACCGCGGTCGCGTTTTCCCAATTTACATATTTCCTAATTCGTTTACCATTTAGTTCGATTACCATTTAATTCGATTACCTCCTAGTTCGTCGATTATGCAATACGCCGACCATCCAGTACGCTTACCATTTAATACGCCGACTATTCAGTAAGATTACCTCCCAATTTATCGACCATTTATTCCGAATACTTTCCAATTTGTTTACCTTCCAATGCGATTACCTTCCAATTCGCCTACCTCCTAATTTAATTACCATCCAATTCGTTAATATCCCAATACGTTTATTATCCAATTCGATTATTTCCTTATTTAGTAACCATTTAGTTAATCGATTATTTAGTTCGATTATTTCGCTGTACAATAGCCTACTAATTTGCTAACCATCCAGTTCGTTTACCATATAGCACATTTACCTCCTGGTTCATTAACAGCGCAGTACTACCCATTTTGCTCGCTTATTAATATCTATTAAAATTACGATTAACGCCCGTTTTTACGCTTATATTATTATATATACGTTTTTTAAAGTTTAACCGCAGTTATTTATTTTCCCATTTAATTTCCGCAAATAGTAATTACGGTTGTACTTTTTACTATCTTAAATATCTACATTTTTATAACCTGGGTTGTAATATAATATCTTACCTTCCTATTATATCCGGCGGCGGTTGCTTTTTCCCAATTTACGTATTTCCTGGCTCGTTTACCATCCAATTCGATTACCTCCTAATACGCCGGCCATTTAATTCGTTTACCATCCGGTTCGTTTACCTTCCAGTTCGTCTAACATCCAGCTCGATTACCTCCCAGTTCGATTACCTTCCAGTGCGCCAACCATCTAGTGCGATTACCATCCAGTTCGTCTACCTCCCAGTTCGTCTACTATCCAGTTCGTTTACCTCCCAGTACGATTACCTTCTAGTGCGACTACCATCCAGTGCGACTACCATCCAATGCGACTACCATCCAGTTCGTTTACCTCCCAATTCGGCTACTTTCCAGTTCGTCTATTATCCAGCTCGATTACCTCCCAATACGACTACCTTCCAGTTCGGCTACCTTCCAATGCGATTACCTTCCAATTCGATTACCTTCCGGTGCGATTACCATCCAATTCGGTTACCTTCCAATACGACTACCTCCTAGTGCGATTACCTCCCAGTGCGATTATTATCCAGTTCGGTTACTTTCCAGTTCGTCTATCTTCCAGTACGATTACCTCCTAATACGATTACTATCCAATACGACTATTATCCAGTTCGACTATTTCCCAGTTCGTTTACCTCCCAGTTCGTTTATTTCCCAGTTCGTTTATCATTTAGTTCGATTACCTCCTAGTGCGATTACCATCCAGTTCGGTTACCTTCCAGTACGACTGCCATTTAGTACGATTACCTCCCAGTTCGATTACCTCCCAGTGCGACTACTATCCAGTACGACTATTATCCAGTACGCCGACCATCCAATTCGTCTATTATCCAGTTCGTTTACCATCTAATTCGATTACCTCCCAGTGCGCTAACCATCCAGTGCGATTACCATTTAATTCGTCTATTTCCCAGTTCGTTTACTATCTAGTTCGTTTACCTCCCAGTACGATTACCTTTTAATGCGACTACCATCCAATGCGATTACTATCCAATGCGATTACCATCCAGTTCGTTTACCTCCCAATTCGTTTACTATCTAGCTCAATTACCTCCCAGTACGATTACCTTCCAGTTCGGCTACCTTCCAATGCGATTACCTTTTAGTTCGATTACCTTCCGGTACGATTACCATCCAATTCGTTTACCTCCCAATTCGTTTACTATCTAGCTCAATTACCTCCCAGTACGATTACCTTCCAGTTCGGCTACCTTCCAATGCGATTACCTTTTAGTTCGATTACCTTCCGGTACGATTACCATCCAATTCGGTTACCTTCCAGTGCGACTACCTCCTAATGCGATTACCTCCCAATGCGATTACTATCCAGTTCGGTTACCTTCCAGTTCGTTTATTTTCCAGTACGATTACCTCCCAGTACGATTACCATCCAGTTCGTTTATTATCCAGCTCGATTACCTCCCAATGCGATTACCATCCAGTTCGATTACTTTCCAGTTCGGCTACCTTCCAATTCGTTTAACATCCAGTTCGATTACCTCCTAGTTCGATTACCTTCTAATGCGCCAACTATTTAGTGCAACTACCATCCAGTTCGTCTACCTCCCAGTTCGTTTACTATCCAGTTCGTCTACCTCCCAGTACGACTACCTTCCAATGCGACTATTATCCAGTGCGACTACCATCCAGTGCGACTACCATCCAATTCGTTTACCTCCCAATTCGGCTACCTTCCAGTTCGTCTATTATCCAGCTCGATTACCTCCCAGTACGATTACCTTCCAGTTCGGCTACCTTCCAATGCGATTACCTTCCAGTTCGATTACCTTCCGGTGCGATTACTATCCAGTTCGGTTACCTTCCAGTGCGACTATTTCCCAATGCGATTACCTTCCAGTTCGGCTACCTTCCAATGCGATTACCTTCCAGTTCGATTACCTTCCGGTGCGATTACTATCCAGTTCGGTTACCTTCCAGTGCGACTATTTCCCAATGCGATTACCTTCCAGTGCGATTACCATCCAGTTCGGTTACCTTCCAGTTCGTCTATCTTCCAGTACGATTACCTCCCAGTACGATTACCATCCAGTGCGACTACTATCCAGTTCGACTATTTCCCAATTCGTTTACCTCCCAGTTCGTTTACCTTTCAGTTCGTTTATTATCCAATTCGATTACCTCCCAGTGCGATTACCATCCAGTTCGGTTACCTTCCAATGCGATTGCCATTTAATGCGATTACCTCCCAATTCGATTACCTCCCAATGCGACTATTATCCAGTACGATTACTATCCAGTACGCCGACCATCCAATTCGTCTACTATCCAGTTCGTTTACCATTTAGTTCGATTATTTCCCAGTACGCTAACCATCCAGTGCGACTATCATTTAATTCGTTTACCTCCCAGTTCGTTTACCATCCAATTCGTTTACCTCTTAGTACGATTACCTTTTAATGCGATTACCATTTAGTGCGATTACCATCCAATGCGATTACCATCCAATTCGTTTACCTCCCAATTCGTTTACCATCCAGCTCGATTACCTCCCAATGCGATTACTTTCCAGTTCGGCTACCTTTTAATGCGATTACTTTCCAATTCGATTACCTTCCGGTACGACTACCATCCAGTTCGGTTACCTTCCAATGCGACTACCTCTTAATGCGATTACCTCCTAATGCAACTACCATCCAATTCGGTTACCTTCCAGTTCGTCTATCTTCCAGTATGACTACCTCCCAGTACGATTACCATCCAGTTCGTTTATCATCCAGCTCGACTACCTCCCAATGCAATTACCATCCAGTTCGACTACTTTCCAGTTCGGCTACCTTCCAGTTCGGCTACCTTCCAGTGCGATTACCTTCCAGTGCGATTACCATCCAATACGTCCACCTCCTAATGCGACTGCTATCCAGTACGATTACCTCCCAGCTCGACTACTTCCCAGTACGACTACCATCCAGTACGACTACCATCCAGTTCGTTTAGCATCCAATTCGACTACCATCCAGTTCGGTTACCTCCCAGTACGCCGACCATCCAGTTCGATTACTTCCCAGTTCGTTTACCTCCTAGTTCGTTTATTATCCAGCTCGACTACCTCCCAATACAATTACCATCCAGTTCGGTTACCTCCCAGTACGCCGACCATCTAGTTCGATTACCATCCAGTGCGACTACCATCCAGTTCGATTACCTCCCTATACGATTACCATCCAGTGCGACTACCATCCAGTACGACTATCATCCAGTACGATTACCATCCAGTACGCCAACCATCCAGTTCGATTACTATCCAGTTCGTTTACCATCCAGTTCGATTACCTCCCAGTGCGACTACCTCCCAGTTCGTCTATTATCCAGCTCGATTACCTTCCAGTGCGACTACCATCCAGTACGACTATCATCCAGTACGATTACCATCCAGTACGCCAACCATCCAGTTCGATTACTATCCAGTTCGTTTACCATCCAGTTCGATTACCTCCCAGTGCGACTACCTCCCAGTTCGTCTATTATCCAGCTCGATTACCTTCCAGTGCGACTACCATCCAGTTCGTTTACCTTCCAGTTCGTCTATTATCCAGCTCGACTACCTCCCAGTTCGACTACCTCCCAGTGCGCCAACCATCCAGTTCGACTACCTCCCAATGCGCCAACCATCCAGTTCGTCGACCATCCAGTTCGTTTACCATCCAGTTCGATTACCTCCCAGTGCGACTACCTCCCAGTTCGTCTATCATCCAGCTCGACTACCTTCTAATGCGACTACCATCCAGTTCGTTTACCATCCAGTTCGATTACCTCCCAGTGCGACTACCTCCCAGTTCGTCTATCATCCAGCTCGACTACCTTCTAATGCGACTACCATCCAGTTCGTTTACCTTCCAGTTCGTTTATCATCCAGCTCGACTACCTCCCAGTTCGATTACCTCCCAGTACGCCAACCATCCAGTTCGACTACCTCCCAATGCGCCAACCATCCAGTTCGTCGACTATCCAGTGCGACTACCTCCCAATACGTCCACTTCCCAGTACGACTGCCATCCAATGCGACTACCATCCAGTACGACTACCATCCAGTACGCCGACCATCCAGTTCGACTACCATCCAGTTCGTTTACCATCCAGTTCAACTACCTCCCAGTGCGACTACCTCCCAATGCGACTGCCATCCAGTGCGATTATCTCCCAGCTCGACTACCTCCCAATGCGCCAACCATCCAGTTCGTCGACCATCCAGTTCGTCTACCTCCCAGTTCGACTACCTCCCAGTTCGACTACCTCCCAATACGTCCACCTCCCAGTGCGACTGCCATCCAGTTCATCGACTATCTAGTTCGACTGCCTCCCAGTTCGTCTACCATCCAGTTCGATTACCTCCCAGTGCGCCAACCATCCAGTTCGTCGACCATCCAGTTCGTTTACCTCCCAGTTCGTCTATTATCCAGTTCGCCCATCATCCAGTTCGTTTACCTCCCAGTTCGTCTACCATCCAGTTCGATTACCTCCCAGTGCGCCAACCATCCAGTTCGTCGACCATCCAGTTCGTTTACCTCCCAGTTCGTCTATTATCCAGTTCGCCCATCATCCAGTTCGTTTACCTCGTAGTGCCACCCATTTTGCTTTGCCTTTAATATCCTTTTATATTATAATTAAAGCCCCTTTTTCCCCTTGCAATATTAATAAAGGTTGCCTATATTTTAACCGTGGTCGCTTTTTCCCCTTTAACTTTTCCAAATAATAACGGCGGTCGTACTATCCAATTGTTTAAATGGTATACAAATTTGCAACCGCGGTCGTAATATTGCATTTTACTTCCCTGTTATTTCTGACCGCGGTCGGTATTTGCCCTACTTTCGCGCTAAATGATAATCCTACCATTCCACCAAAGCCGCACACATACGGCTTGCCTAACAATCGCTTATCCGCGTTATCTTTTCCATCCATTTATACATATGTTCGCCGGTTTCCTTCCCCCCTTTTAGCGCTTGTTTGGAAATTATTTTCCGAAATTCCTCCTCCTTTTTATGCGCTGCATATAATGACCCTATTGCCTCGAAAATCAGACATGTTTTATACTGACAGTTTCCTGAACCCTTTTTGTATTTTCCGTTGCCCTGCTTAACCCACTTGGCGCATATCTTTTGTGGAATTCCGCATGCAAAACAGCCAATAAACCTTTCCCATTTAATCTGTGACTTTTGATGCTTCGCTTCCTTTTGTATCCTAATTGCCTGTTCGTGTTCGCATTCTTCTAACGTATGCGACGTACAAATCTCATCCGGCTGGTACGTGGCGACACACCAAGCATACCGCCGATTCCAAAATTGCAACGTCTCGGCGAGTTTGTCGCTAAAAGACGCCTGTTCGATCTGGAATTCGCGTTCGTTTCTAGCTGTTACGTTGCGGGCTTATCGTTGGATTGTAATTTCGCGGGCATATGAAGCATTGGGGCATGGTATGCTGGATTGTGGGATGCTGGACCGGGGCGTAGCGATAGGTTGGGGCGTAGTAACGGACCGGGGCGTAGCGATGGGTTGGGGTGTAGTAACGGACCGGGGCGTAGTGACGGACCGGGGCGTAGTAACGGACCGGGGCGTGATTTCGGACGGGGGCCGGATTTCGGACCGGGGCGTTGTGGTAGAACCGGGCGTGATTTCGGGCCGGGGCGTAGTAACGGACCGCGGCGTAGTGACGGACGGGGGCCGGATTTCGGACCGCGGCGTTGTGATAGACCCGGGCGTTATGCCGGGTTGGGGCGTAATTCCGGACCCGGGCCTTATGCTAGACCGGGGCGTAGTGACGGGTCGGGGCGTAATGCCGGACCCGGGCGTGGGGTTGCGGCCGTTATCCCTGCGAGGCGTTTCGTTTACTTTTTCGCTGCTGCTTGCTAAAAGAGCCGGAGGCGTTGTCTGTAAATCCCCCGACGCTGGGATGGCGTCTATCGGGTCGTCGTCTGAAACCTCTATTATCGGCCAAACCCCGTCGTCATTCCGGCCCATTCCAGTATTTTTTGCTCCCGTTTCCGCCTCTGCCACCTTTTGCCTTTGTTATTCGTCGTATCGGGAATATGGCTTTTCCCCGGCTTCGCATTTTAACCGGGTTATTTGTCCGTCTATTTCCCGGTCCAAAACTGTTCGCAAATACCTTTGAGTCGTCATAAACTCCCATATGGCCTTTTCCAAAAAATTCGAATACATTTGTGCAGCGTCCTACGACTGTTCCAATGTAAGCCCGTTAATCGTTATCGGGACGGGATGTAGCAGAATGGCTTCGCAAGGTTGGCCGTTGCGGCCCGCCCGTCCGCTCTTTTGCATGTAATCTTGAAGCTTGAACGGTTTCCTTACGTGCACGACTGCGCTAATGTTGGGCGCGTTGATCCCGAGCCCGAAAGCGTTCGTGGTCGTAAATACCTCGCCGCGCCCGGTACAGAGCCTTTTGACGATACGCCTCTTTTCTTTTTCGTCCCCGATATTACTGTAAAAAGCCGTGGCGTCCAGCGCTTGCGCGTACTTTTTGGTCTTTTCGATAGTGCCGTAGTATACCACGACCTGGCCCCCGTCCGCCCTAGCCTTAAGATTTTCGACGAGCGCTCGCAGCTGGTCCTTTTCGGTGCGCCGCTGGTTGTTATACTGGACCACCTGGTAGCGGATATTGGCCTTCGACGTCGAGCCCCGGAACTACTGTGCGGTTGTCCGGTTGACCCCTAAGATTTCGCAATATTCGGCCTCGTCTACCGGCGGTAACGTGGCCGTTAGGTATACTATCTGGGTCTTGAGCCTGACCAGCTGGCGCAGGTCGCATATGCAGGTCTTCCAGTTGCCGTGCAGGCCCGTATCCAATATGACGTGGCTTTCGTCCACTACGATCCGGTCCAGCCGGCTTATGCTGCGTTAGCGGTTGAGAAAGTGCGCAAAGCTTTCGCTTACGGCCGTTTTTAGCGTTACTAGCACGATAGAAGCCCATTTTTGGGGCCGGTTGGCGTTCCATTCGACGCATTCGATACCGAGCTGGTCGCAACGGTTCTTTATGTCGCATTTTAAGCTAACCAGGGGCACTATCACTACCGTTAGGCCCCCAGGCGCACATTTTGCCGGCAGTATAAACAGCATACTTTTGCCGCCGCTGGTGCCTATTACGGCTACGATCAGGCTTTTCTGTTTAACGATCGCTTCCAGTGCCTCGCGTTATACGCCCCGGAAAATCGCGTCGGTTCGGCCGAACATCTGCGTTAGCTGGTGGCGCAGGTCTGCCTTTGCCAGCTGGGCCTAACGCCGCTGCTTATCCTCCTTAGCTTGGATTTGGATCGAAAGGAGCGTCGCGGGCGGTTCCGGAGCCGCATTGCCATTGGTCGAGCGCGTAACCGAATCGAACAGGCAAAACGCGTGCCACTTGCGGCTGTACCGACGGAACATGGCCCTGGTGGCGTGTGTCGATTGTAGCGATTCGGATAGCGCCCTGCCATATGTGCTTTCGGCCATAAGCGCGCTATATCCGCTCTGTTCGTCGTATGTGCCGTTTCCGGGACTTGGGCCGTCACCGTTAGGCATTTTGCCGGCCGCGAACGGGTCTTTTATTTCGATAAACTGCAGCAAACGCGGGTCTTTGATGAATTTGCGGAAAATGGCTTTAACGGCGTATCGCTAGGTGAGCATGTGGATTTTGTTGCCCAGGTACCTGTGGGTGGTATTGCCCAATATACGAGAATAACGCCCGCTATCCTACAGTTCCGGCTCCTACTACGCATCCGCCGGCGGATTTCCGGCCGGCACGTCGCTAACGGGACCACGTTTGGCCCCAGGGCTTTCGTTTTGGCCGGGGGGCTGCGTCCGTTTGCGATTTTCCGGGTATTCCTACGGTTCGTCCGGCTTCGGCTGCCAGATAAAAGGGCTGCCGGTACCGGTGGCTACGCCCGTCGCCATTTTGGCCGCCAGTCGCCAAAACGGAACTACGAGCCAGACGTAATATACCAGTAACGCGCCCACCTTTCGGGGCAGGTATTTGTGGATGATTTTAGCCTTGGCGCTCATGCCGAGCGTTTTGTTGTACATGGTTACGACCGATACCAGGCCCTCTTTGATAAAAAGGCCCCGCAATATCCCTTCGGACGAGTTTTTGTACTGGATCGTGATGGCTTCTGTTTTTCGGGCCGGCTGCCCTCCGGTAATATGAACGAGTACGAACAGGTGGGCGCGGAAGGAGGCTATGGCGGTTCCGTATTCGTATACGCGGTTTTCGTCCTACTTTGTATTGTCGGACGGCCGGAGGAACTGGGACGCGAGGTGGGACTCTTTGCCGATGCGTAAGCTGAGCCAGGTATCGCCGTCGATAGACCCGAGCGCCTTGGTATTGCGGGTATCTTTGAGGAAGTTCCATCCTGATTTGCGTTCGTTCGGGTCGTCGACCAGGCTGTCCCAGTCGATGCAAGGTATATGCGCCGTACCGGGCAAAAGGGCGCCGTCCCTATCCGTCGGCAAAAGCAGGAGCTTTTCGTACAGGTGCGTTTGTGCGGTGTGCAGCAGACCGTGGACCATGGCGCGCATCGAACTAATCGTAATGGTTACGGGCCCGATTAGCAGGTCGTTTCCGTGCCAGTTGACGATTCCTTCGCGGTTGGTGTTTATGGCGATTTTGCGGCCGTATAACCGAAGGCGCAGGATCGAGTCTATGGGAGACGGGTTGCCGTTAAAGGTTTGCAGCGTTATAAACCGTCTTACGGCCCGCTACACGCATGGGAAGTGGCCTTCCACCCTCTTTTCGGCCTGCCGTTTTGTTCCCGCGCCTTTGGCTACCTCGACCGTAACCTCGTGGAGCCTTTCGCGGACGGCCTTGTGCAACACTAACATTTTTGCCACCGTTACGACGGCGGATAGGATAGGCGTATATATGATGGGCGAGCGCCAGGTATGCTTGTCGTGGACGCCTATGACGGCCAGGCCGCTATAGAGCGCGCTTTCGTATTCTCTATCTTGGAGCGGGTGGTCGAGCAGCGCATATAGGAATTCGTGAAGGCTGGATTTTAAACGCTACGTGGGGACCTCAGTCCCGCGTTGACGCTCTAAATCTACGAACCGCTGCGCATCCTGTCGGACTGTGGATAAGCATTTTTCCTGCTGTATGGTGAGCTTGTATAATGGACGTCGGCGACGAGCATAAGGTCGGCCGTCCAAGTCGTCGGCCGGCGCCGCGGGGGCGTTGGCATCCGGCATCTCGCCGTCGTCGCCATCCGGCATCTCGCCGTCGTCGCCATCCGGCATTTTGCCGTCGTCGCTATCCTTACGCTCGTTATCGGCGCTATCCCCGCGCTTGTTGTCGGCGCTGGGCAAAAGGTGCGTGCGCCAAACGTAGGCGACCAGGTAGGACCAGTGCTGAACATATCTTCTTATGGTTTTGGCCATTTGGTTGGGTGCAAAGGTCTTTTCGTTCGTTTCGGCACCCACCTTTCGGCGTTCGACGTAGCTCGCCGAAGTACGGCCGACGATACTAGGCTGTAAGTTCTCCTAAGCGTTCCTAACCAGGCGCTGTAGGGCCAGGTCGACGGCAATAAGGAGGTCCTCGCCCTAATCCTGGGTTTGGTCCTCGTTTTCGGCGTCGGCGTCGGCGTCTTCGGTGCCGGGCCGCCGACTAACACGCAACAGCTACCGACGATCAAAGCCCCTCAGATGCCGGGCCCAACCGGCTTTTCGGACCTATAGATCCATAGAAGTGCGGCTCATGTTCTGTACGACCGCGGCCTCGTTTCGGTCCGCTTATTCGACTATACGGGCGGTTTCCCGGATCTGCCGTTCGATGCGGGCTATGAGGCGTAAGTCTTTTGGTGCTGCCCCAGGTTCCGATGCGCCCGATGTAGCTGCCGTGGGGGCGTTGTCGGACGGCGGCGAGCTGCCCGTGTATGGTCCACCGGGGGGCAAAGATATTTCGAATAGCCGTTGTAAGCGCCCTACTTTCCCGAGCCGCTGAAAGGGGACGTTATCGATCCATACGTCCCTTTCGCCGCCCGGCTTGGCATAGCTGGCCTTGCCGCCGGGATCCCGGGGGTTGACCTATTGGTGTTTTTCCTTGCAGTGGGCTTGGATGTCTGAGCAGGTCGTGCGCATATAGCCGCATAGCAGGCAGCGTTTGCCATTCGGGATTACCTTTAGGCCTTTAACGGGAGGGATGGGCCCGCTCGGGTATCTGACATCGGCGGGCTGGGGGACTAAAGTGCCGGCCGAAACGAGCGCGTCGGCTTTTGCCACGAGGATCGTCCGATTGCGGGCGGGGACGATTTTGTATTGGAGTTTGATATGGTTACGCATAGAGCCACCGGAGATACACTGCTCGTACTTAAGATATAAAAGGATGCTAAATTGTGGCAAAATGGTAAACAAATCCGACAGTGACCGGGTTATTGTGCTGTATGGATGGAAATGGGGAGGATTATTGCTTCGAATGTCGAAAACATTGACGGCCTATATATACTCGACGCCATATATTCGACGCCATATATTCGACGCCATGTACTCGACGCCATGTACTCGACGCCATATACTCGACGCCATGTATTCGACGCGGTTATTACAAAAACTTCGCATTCCCCGTTGCGCCCATATTCTGGCTAGCCTATCTCCCGGAAAGCTTGCTCGGATGCGGCGGACGGCGTTCCGCACCGCATGATGCTTTTGCTTTTCCATATGCGAAAGAGTTCGTGTTAACGAGCTGGGTTACGCTACGGCCTATCTAAGACGGCGAAAAGCAGGGGGGCGATAGGGTTTAGGATCGTTGAAAAGCAAAAAGGAAATTGGAACGCTTACGTCGACCATTTATCGACCGAGGTTAAAGAAAACCCAGACCGAATGCTACCATGCAAATGAACCGGTAAACTATGAGGCTGGTTTCCCAATGTTCGACCGAGGTCGTAGCGCGAGCTGAATGTAGCGCGGGCGCTTTCGATGAGGCTAATGAGAAAGTGCAACCGCGGTTATGATTTGCGAGCAGCGATTGCCGCGCCTACTAGCAGGCTTTGCCTTTGCATAACGATTGTCCCTACCCTTTCCGTACGGCGAGCTGTCGGAAAAGGATTTTGGCTAGGTAAAGGCTGTAAGGGTATGCCGGAGGCGCATATAAAACAAAACGGAGTCGGGTTACCATTAGAATG
This sequence comes from Nakataea oryzae, assembly GCA_003049435.1. Taxonomy (NCBI): domain Eukaryota; kingdom Fungi; phylum Ascomycota; class Sordariomycetes; order Magnaporthales; family Magnaporthaceae; genus Nakataea; species Nakataea oryzae. The sequence continues at coordinate 73,277 of PYSQ01000063.1, read as the reverse complement.
AAATAAATTAAATTTACCAACAAATAACCGAGGCTGTTTCTCGGACCCGTAGGGGTTGCTGCTGTATGGTATGATTACCAGAAATCCCAAACTTAGTTCCATGCGCCAAAGTAACGTGCTATAATCTACGTAGCCAAACTATCCATGCTCCTATTAACTCCTATAAATGCCAGCTAATCGAAATCCATATCCATGGCCTGAAGCCTCTCCATAGCGGTTTTTTTGTATTGGGTAATGGCCGCCTTTATAGGCGGTTTAACGAAACGACGGCGCTTGTTCGGGGTCCGGGGCGTGTAGTCGGAATCGTTGTCGTCGCTATCGTTGTCGTCGTCCTCGTTGCCGTCCTCTTTTTCGCCATCGCCTTCGTCGTCCTCGCCCTCGTCACTCGTGGCACCTCGCTTCCTTTTTCTAGCAAGAGCGAGGGCTTTGAGCTTGACCTTGTGCTTCAGCCGCTTATTAAGTTGAGCTTCCTAATATTTGATATTGTCGCCGCCGAAGGGTTTGGCCTTTTCAAGCTCGGATAGAAGCTCGAGGCCGTCGAGAACATTACCATGGCTGTCCAGGTGGCCAGCCGCATACTTTTTAACATCGGGGCCCTTTTGGGCTCGCTCGCGAGCCTTCTGCTACCCTCCTGGGACCATGGGGGCGCCGATTAACGGGAGCTTATGCACGGCATCGTAATGCTCTATGTGCTTTTGGATAAACAGCATAAGCTGCATGATGTATTCCCATATGAGGGTGCCGCGGAACATTTTGTTAAATGCGGGGAGGGGAGGGGGTACTGTGGTCCTTTCGGTGAAAAATCGCCCTCCCTTTGCGTTTTAACAGTGAATATTAACAAACGCGGGCCCCAGCGCGAAAATAAAATCGCCGAACATCTGTTTACATTTGGCGGTAGAGGGGAAGAGTCCTTCGGGGACCTCGGTGTTTAGCAGGGCCACGAGCTCCGTGTAAAAGCTCCCTATCCGCTTCGACCGGTCGGAGTCGAAGTCCTTAAGCTTTTGAGGGGGTTCCGCAAGCCAAAAAAACGGGTTGAAGGGGAGGGCAAACATGATCCTAATGGCCTCGAAGGTTACAAGCTGCTTAATAAACATATGCTTAAAGTTGCCGCTACGGATGTGTAATATGACTTCGTACGAGAATTAGATGCGGGTTAGCCATATTACGACCGAGGTGACGAACGTGAGAGAAAAGAGGCTCTAGCGGCGTGGCCGAGATATTAACCGCGGTCGTTGGTTTGGTTAGGGGATATATGATCGCGGTTGCTAGACAGGAGGCAGAGGGGCAATTTCCATGCGGTCGGTCGCTTATCTGGGTAGGGGAAGGAAACCGGGGTCTTTTATCTGAGTAGGGATATGCGACCGCGGTTAAGGTTCGAACGGCAAGTGGGACCGCGGTCGAAGGTTAAGCGGGGATGTGCGACCGCGATTGAAGTTTAAGCGGGATATGCGACCGCGGTTGAGGTTCGAGCGGCAAGTGCGACCGCGGTCGAAGGTTAAGCGGGGATGTGCGACCGCGATTGAAGTTTAAGCGGGATATGCGACCGCGGTTGAGGTTCGAGCGGCAAGTGCGACCGCGGTCGAAGGTCAAGCGGGGATGTGCGACCGCAATTGAAATTCAAGCGGGATGTGCGACCGCGGTTGAGGTTCGAGCGGCAAGTGCGACCGCGGTCGAAGGTTAAGCGGGGATGTGCGACCGCAATTGAAATTCAAGCGGGATGTGCGACCGCGGTTGAGGTTCGAGCGGCAAGTGCGACCGCGGTCGAAGGTTAAGCGGGGATGTGCGACCGCAATTGAAGCTTAAGCGGGATGTGCGACCGCGGTCGAGGGTCAAGTGGGGAAGTGGGACCGCGGTCGACGTTTGAGAGGGGGAAAAGGGTGACCGTGGTCGATTTTTAAGAGATGTAGGGACCGATTGCTTACCTTCTTGTATATGCGAAGATCGAGCCAATTCCAGACCGTATTCGCGGTGTGCAGAATGGTCCATGTGGTTTTTTTTCTTTGCCCGATTTTTACCAGACGTCCCATGCTTTGAATCAGCGTGTTTGCGTTTTAGAAGGGGGAGGCAACGATCCCCTTGCAACAGCACTTATGGAGGTTTAAGCCTGCGTTTGAAATGTTGACATTTAGGACGCATACGTCCAGGCCGGACGTGGGGCTGTTCCAGGCGGATACTGCGCGATCGTGCTCCGTCTGGGATATTCCAGACCTGATGGAGATCGTGTTGAAAGAGGCCTTTTCGAGGATGCTGGCGATGAGTCTGTTCGTATGTTAGTTTGGGTGCCTGGCAGAGGGCCGCGGTAACTGGGTGGTGCTTACATTTGCACCTATGGAGAGGCCACTATGACGAGCGTGCGCTCTTTATTCTTCTGGTTTTCGAGGCAGAGTTTTATAATGCGTGTGAAAATGGGCGATTCCGTTAGGGCATAGTGTACTATACCCACCTTGTCGGTGGGTGGGAGCGTGTTGGGGTACGGTGATAGCGTGCTATGGATCCATGTCCACGGACCATCCTTTGACGTGGCACCGATGTACTCGACCAACTGCACTCTAAGGAGGGGCGTGTCTTTGCCGGCGCTTACGAGGTTTTTGGCCTCCTGACGAGGTAGCTTGGCAAGATCCGAAAATGCCTGTTCGGCCTCCTTTTCGCTGAGGTTGCGGATCGCGTCGGGGTTGGTAAGCAGCTGATAGGAGGCGTAGTTTGTGGAGGCGAATGTTATGAGCCTTACGAGTGACAGGCTTAAGCTGCCATTTTTCGCTTTGCTACTAGGCGTAGCTGGGTAGGCGCTTGAGCTAGGAGTTGCGGGTATAGAACCTGGCGGTTCGATGGGGGCGCTAGACTCGTCTTTGTACACATTGCTGAGAAGCTCGGAAGTGATTTTCCGGACGTTTTGTGCCCGGTGGCCGTATGCCACCGTTTCCGAAATTACCTCGTGGCGTGCTATCGACTCTTTCGGGTAGGTGACCGTGCCGTTGGGCAAGGTGAAGGGCGTGTTTATGGACCTGCGGATCGTGAAGATGCCGGTGGCGTTGAAGATTCGGATGGTTTGTGTAGAGGGTGAGGCGTTGTCGTCAATGAGCGCTTGCTGGCGCGGTTCGATCAGCCACTAGGGATATCCGTTTATAACGCTGCTTTTGAGGTGCTTGACGATGTTAGCGTCGGTATTTGCCGCAATCCATGTGCTAGGTGCGCCCTGATCGGGGTAGACATATGCCGGGTTGGCTATGGACGTAGGGGTCGTGTTAGCGGGAGGGGCGACAGGCAGCTTGGCGTGCTTCCAGATTATCGAAGTATATCCGATAATGTCGGTGATGCGGTTGATCGTGGGGGTGGCGGTGACGAAACCACGCACAAAGGCCGGGACTAATGAGAGCAGCTTGTGATATTAACCCTTAATGTTTCGCAGGACGTGGGCCTCGTCGGTAACGATCCTGCGGAAGGTTACATTATGGAAGTTGTTAATGGGAAGAATAACAGGCATGTCTCTGCCTCCTTTGCTATCCGATATCAGGTATTTATCACTATCCAGGTTAGCAAAGTGCCGGCAGGCTGGGCAAAGAACGACCGCGGTTGCGGGTTGCTGCCGTAAAAGAGGTAACCAAATGACGACTTCGGTCGTAGTGGCGCGGGTTCGACCGCGGTTGTAATATTAGGTGTCGGATTTACTTGGCAGGTCGGTTTGTGGTTGGATCCTGTACAGCAAATACGTTGCCGTTATTTGCATCGCGTGCCATTTCCATCTCTTTTTCTATCGCTATGGCGTTTTCGTCCTTATTTTCTCCTGCGGACGGCTTCGCTAACTGGCCGTCGTCCTTGATAAAGGGTGTCGCCGCTTTGTAGGCGTTGGTGCCTGGGGCAAAGGACGTACGGCGTAGGAACGTGTGGTATGAGGTGAGGATGACCGTTTGTTCCGTGGTGATGCTGTCGGTGTTAGCTGCCAGTTCTTTGAGCAGGTTTTCGTAGTCCTCTGTAGTCAGTATGGCCTTGGACCGCTCTTTGTCTGCCGCGGCGCAGGCGGCCGCGCTTCCATAGAAGCAGTAAAAACGGAGCTGGGGGAAATTCTCTATTCCCTTTCTGTACGTCTGCGCGATGAGATTCGCCGGTATAAAGACTATTGTGGGATGGCACTTGGGGCGGGGGGGCAGCGCTGCCTCCTCGGAGCCTTGCGCCTTTGCCTTTTCGTGGGCGTCGATGCGTAACTGATTGAGAAGAGCAGTGAAATGGATGGTAAGCATGTAAGTCATGGTTTTACCGGTTCCGACCTGGTTGGCCAGAATCTATGACTTGAAGGGGCGGCTTTTAAGGCCCATGAGGAGAGTGGCATTTGTGTGCAATGGGCGATGATTATGCGGGGTTAGCGAAACGTTAACCGCGGTCATAAAGATGGGGATAATAACCGCGGTCATAAAGATGGGGATAATAACCGCGGTTATAAAAATGGGGATAATAACCGCGGTTATAAAGATGGGGATAATAACCGCGGTCGGCGTGGCCTTTATGGAAACGTAACGACCGCGGTCGTTGTTTGGAATACATGTTGATGGTTAAACCCAAAAGGGGGAGGGGGGACATACCGTAGATCTGATGTGGGAGAAAGTGCCTCTCGCTGTCGGGGGTGGTATCCCAGTTAGCCCACGAGTATACTTCCTTGAACTTCTCGTAATTGAGGGGCGTGCCGTCGAGCGCATGACCCTTGACGATTTTAGTATCGTCGAACAAGCCCAGAAAAGTGAGGGCATTGGTTAGTCGCTTTGCGTGGGTCTAATGCTTTTCGCGTGCGAAGGGGTTACTATCGGTTAACATGTTTATGGCCGCATAGCAAAGGAAAGTCTCGTTCGAGATGCGGTTTCGCGTTTCTTCGCGCGTCCCTTAGCGCGGGTTATGTTCCAGGGAGGTTTGGGATTTTATGGCTGCTTGCTGTGTCGCTATGAACCGAGCGAGGTTTTCCTTGGACGAAAAGAGGTTGGGAAATTTGATAAGGAGGTTAGGGGGTACGGTTGACCGGACTGGTTCCTTGAACCGTTTATCGGCGTACAGCTTCGTAATGGTCAGGTCGAGCGTGTACTAGTCAAAAGGCGGCAATTCGGGAGCAGGTTGCTGCTGGCCAGCTTTGGCCTTCTTGAGCTCCTTGGGGTCCTTGTATTGGCGAAAGGGGTTAAAATGGGATAGGAACATCAGCCTGACGTTTTCCCACTTCTGGAGCTCCTTGTTAGGGATCAGCTCGTTGTGCTGTACGGGTGTCAGTTGCTGAATACGCTTTACGACGGAGTGAAGTTGCAGGCCGCGCGCGCCAGCCACATTTTCGGCTATTTCCTCATGCTGGTCGGCTTCCAAGATCTGACTAGCGCTATGGGCGCCGAAAACGAACGGCTGAAGCTGGTTTTCGGTGGAGCTGTTTGGTCCGTTATTGCCGTCCAGGACGGCGGTGGTCTTCCTCTTAAAGAGGAAATACGTGAAGTGAAACATGGCACGGAACCAGTCGTTTACGTGGAAACCGCCGTAGCAATTCTCGGTTCCTTTAGGCTACTGCTTGTACCTGAGTTGACCGGGCTTGCCAGTGGTGGTTGTGCGGAGGTAAAAGAGAAGCGTGGCAGCGAGTGTCTTATATTCGTAACCAGCCTCTTTTTTCGCCTGGCTCGTGCCGGGCCTGATGCCGGCGAGGTCCCCGGCTCGGATAAGTACGGGCCTAGGTGGTAGTGGGCCGAATGCAAGGGCCTTGAAGAGGGCCTTCGATTGTGTATCGGTGAAAATGGCAGGGATCCGGGTGTAGGCGTGGGCGTAGCTGTTGACGGTTTTCAAGGGAGCCTTTTTCTTATCAGTGGTCCTAATGGCCTTGCAAAGAGGGCCGAAGGAATTGGCAACTGTCAGGGAAAAGGGGCAAAGGGTTAGCAGGGATGCGTCTGGGTGGCCAAAATATCGACCGCGGTCGTAGGATAAAGCGATGTATCAAGTTGGCAAATGGGAAGGCGCTGAGCAGCCTTGCGGGGCAAATATTGACCGCGGTCGTAGCTTAGCGGGGGAGCAGGTACGACCGCGGTCGTTGTTTGGCAGACGCCTGGGTAAGGGCCAAAGGAAGCGTGACCAAGGTCGATGTTTTGTTTGTAATGGGCTATGGGTAGGTGGAGGGTGAATGTACTAACCTTTACAATCAGTATGCTGAGCGAGGCGAATTGGGGAAACGTAGCGGAGGACGGCGGTGGCGGCCTCGGTTCCTCCCGGGTTCCCAGTTCCGATGTTATATGCCAGTGTTTGTCCAGGGAGACGGTTCTTGATATCAGGCAGCTCGCTACGCGGTATAGGCCTTGGTACGCGGTGGTCGGCGACGACAAAGAGGGGGTCTCTATACCACCATTTGGCTTTAAAGTGGGGTATGGTCGCAAGGTTATCGGCGTTTACCGGGGTTTTAAGTCCGATGGTCTTGAAAGTGTTGAATTTTTCGGTAGGAAGCGGGTCGACTAGACCCGGAAGTGCCCTCCAGTTTGGGACTGGTAGCGATAGCATTTTGCCCATATTTTTGCCTTTGGTAAAGAAGACGGCGGTAGACGCGTTAATAATTGCAGGGGGTGGGGGTATGGCAGGGATTGCCGGGGGGTTAGCAGGCTCCGAGGATTTGGGCGGCTCCGGAAGGACAGCAGGCTCCGTGATCGTGGGCGGCTCTGGAGGGTTAGCAGGCCCCGAGGTTTTGGGCGGCGCCAGGTTAGCGGGCGGTTTTAGGGAGGCACTTATGATGCATGGAGACAACGAGACGAGCAGGGACCCGGTATAGAGAGACGCAAGTGGGTGTTGTGTCCTAGATTCGGCTGAAGAGCTGAGGCTTTGCGGGAGCGCGGATATCGACCTCGGTCGTAGAGCAGGGTGGTCCTAAGGACAGGCTGTGCAAGGGAGCGTTGGTCTGAGATTAACCGCGGTCGTAGGAGGAGGGGGGGGAGGGTAGGGAAGGTTGTTGTTAAGTTAAGGTTGAGGCTTAACCGGGATCGGCGGGGGAAGGGCCCTTTTATATCGGCAGGGCTGGCTTAGTAAATGCGGTAGGGCTGGGTAGGGCTAGGGCAGAGTGCCCTGTTTACGTGCCTAAAACGGCGACCGCGGTTAATTAATGGGGGATAAAGGGAATCCTTTGCTTAATGGTCGGGCCTGCCGGATGCGGCCAGAAGGTCGGAGGCGGCCGAGGTGCTTCCGGATGAAGAAAGGGGCAGATATCGGGCCTGTCCTTTGATATTGGCCGTTGAGCTCTGACGTGCGGGTACCTGCAGGGGGACCGGGGCCTACGTACGTCCTACGTTCCGGGCAGCCGGGTTACGACGTTAGGCAGGGGTGTCCCGGTGACGGGGACTGCCTTTGTCACCCACCTTAGCCGCTGCCGGCTAGCACGCCCTGCTTTGCCATTGCCGGATCGGGCGTACGCCACGCGGGATGCCAATGGCCGGCGGCCGGATCCGTTAGGCTGAAGGGGCGAGGCCGGCGATAGTTTGTTTGTGGCGTACGAAAGCGGCTGCGAGGCGGGAACGCGGGAATCTTATGGGACGGCCGGATCCGGCGGTGGCGTTTTTGACGACCGAGGTTGTACATTGGGGAACAAAAAACCGTATAGCGAACGTAAGGGCGACGGCTGCATGTTCGATACGGCTCAGCTATTTAGAATGTGGGTACGGAAGGGGAGGGGGCGGGATCGGGATATCTGGCCGGAAAGCATGGGAATTTGCCGGAATGCCGCTCCGAAGCGCCATTTGTCGGGATTTGGGCAAGTAGGTAACGGTGTAAGTGGGGATTAGGAACGTAAGGGTGCCCAATTTATCGACCATCCAGTTCGGTTACCTTCCAGTTCGTCTATCTTCCAGTTCGTTTATCTTCCAGTGCGATTACCTCCCAGTGCGACTACCATCCAGTTCGGTTACCTCCCAGTACGCCGACCATCCAGTACGCTAACCATCCAGTTCGACTACCATCCAGTGCGATTACCATCCAGTGCGATTACCATCCAGTACGACTACTATCCAGTTCGTCTATCTTCCAGTTCGTTTATTTTCCAGTACGTTTACCATCCAGAGCGACTACCTTCCAGTACGTCAACCTCCCAGTTCGTCTACCATCCAGTTCGTTTATCTTCCAGTGCGATTACCTTCCAGTACGTCTACCATCCAGTTCGTCTATCTTCCAGTTCGGTTACCTTCCAGTACGTCTACCATCCAGTTCGTCTATCTTCCAGTGCGACTACCTCCCAGTGCGACTACCATCCAGTTCGGTTACCTTCCAGTTCGTTTATTTTCCAGTACGTCTACCATTTAGTTCGTCTATCTTCCAGTACGACTACTATCCAGTTCGGTTACCTTCCAGTTCGTCTATTTTCTAATACGTTTACTATCCAGTTCGTCTATTTTCCAGTGCGACTACCATCCAGTTCGGTTACCTTCCAGTTCGTCTATTTTCCAGTACGTCTACCATCCAGAGCGACTATCTTCCAGTACGTTAACTTCCCAGTACGTTTACCATCCAGTTCGTTTATCTTCCAGTGCGATTACCTTCCAGTACGTTAACCTCCCATAAGTTGCCGGCGGTAGGTACGGCGGATAACGAATCCGGTACTACGCTGGGTACCGGCGGAGGCCGACGTGGGAAAGATAAAGAGCTAAGGTGTAGGATCCGCGAGAGGCCGACGCACGCGGCAATAAAAAGCTTAGGTATAGGATAGCAAAAGGGGCTGACGCGTTGGATGCCGGAAAAGGCCGGTGCATTTTCCACCTAGGGTGGGGTCGGGGGAAGGCGGTCGCGATCATCCAGGCTAGCGTTTGGCTGGCTGGTATTATTTCCTTTTGGATATAAAATGTGCCTTCGCTTTCCCTTTTGCCGTTGCTTTCTATTTTACGATATAACACTGAACTTTGCTCAAACCCCGGGTCCTATCGGACTTTAACCTTACGCAGATTAATCTTGGTAAAAAAAAAAAAAAAGCTCCCGCCTGCTCCCGGGGATCAACCGCGGTTATATTTTGACGACGGCCACAGTCCTTTGCTGACTTTATCGGATCATGTTTTTCGATATTCAAAGCAAAGCATAGCAGACCGTACGCCTAACGAAAAAGATGCCCCGAAATACGGCTTTTTCATACTTGTTGGATAACATACGGCCCGCATTTCGGCCTGTCGATACGCCAATGCTAGGGGCGCTTGATACGCGGTATTACGATAACGAAAATTGGGTTAAGCTGCCTATGAAAGGTTCCGGACCGGCAAGGTTTTGGTATTGGCTTTGCCTTACCGATGACGAGCGATATTTTACCAATTCGCTGAACCCGAGGGATATATGGGTTAAGATGGAAGAGCCCGGCCAGGATGGCGTGCGCCGCATCCTTGCGCGTATCGTACGCGATCGTTCGCGTTTCCGCGCCGTTTTGATTTAAGCGTACGGTGGAATTATAGACGGACGTTGCCCGGCTGATTGCGGGTTCGACCTTGGCAATCCGTTTGAGAGGTGCGTTCGGGCAGACGGCTTTGAATACGGGGCTTGCGCTTTTTGTGTTTGGCAAGGCAAAGGTAGCCTGTGTAGTGGAGTCGATCCCGAGGATACTTCCTGATAAATGGTAAGCAGGTAACGCACGGCCGCGTTGTTTAATAGCGTTTACTAATACGTTGGCGAAGAGAAAGGGCCAAAGATCGGCAATAAGCATGCTTCTAGTCGGGCGCGTGGTTTGGGGTATTTGGTGATGGGAATAAAATGACGGTATTTTTGGGCGTTGCGGGGGAAAGGCAGGATAAGGGAGGGGGTTGAAGTGAAATTATAACCGCGGTTGTCGGTTAACTGCACCCGATGCTGATGGATTAACCGCGGTTATAAATTCCATGCAGTTAAACCTAAATGATAAATTTCGGTCGTGGATTTTATATAGGTAAAAGGCAAAAATTAACCGCGGTTATAAATTTAATAGATTTTAAAGCCGGATTAACCGCGGTTATAAAGATAATATGCATTTATATTACAAAACAAATATAATCGTAATTATAATGTTTATTTATATTAATTTCTATTTATAATAATATTCGCAAAATAAAAGTTATTGTTATATTTTATTTATATATTAAGGTATAAATAAAATAAAGTTATATTTATAAAAATTTATATTAATGTGTAATTAAAAAAAAGCATACAATATTTGAAAGATATTTAATTGCTTTTAATAACAAACTTTAATATAAAATAAGTAATATTAATATTAAATAATAAGTTTAAAAATTTATTTAAAATATATTTTTAAAAAAATTACTAAAAATATACTTTTTATTGTAAATATATTTTGCTAAATTAACGTTTTACTTTTTTATAATATTAAAAAATTAAAATATATTAGCTAAAATTATATTTGTTTACTTTATTATATTATACGCTAATATATTTATTAAAGCGGGTTTTTAAATTAAAAAGCAATAAATAATTAAAAAACGCTAAAGCTAATACGGGCTTTAAATTTAAAATACGAACCGTATATTTCTGGTTTAATATAATTTATAAACGTTCGCGGAAATTAAATTATAAAAACGTAATAAATTATAGCTTTTGTAATAGTTTATATCGGGAGTTTTTTATTTTATTTCTATATATATATATATATATATATGTATTAATTTTAATTCGTAGGTAAAATAATATATTGAAATTATAAGTATTACTTGAACTAAATATATATAAACAAATTTGCGTTTAAAAATTACCCGCGGTTATATTTTTAGCAGCGTATTTTATATAAATACGTTATAATTACAAATTATTATGCGAATTTACCGATATCTTAATAAAGGCGTTAAATATAATTAAATAATAGCTAGGGCGGTTTTTTTTGCGGTTCCCACGTTAATTTACCTTAGTAAATCCCTAAAAGTCTTTTGCGTTAAGCGACCGCGGTTATTATTTCGCTTACGGTTTTGCAAAATAACTAATATAATAACTTAACTAAACGGTAGGTATTCTCTTTATTTAGCGGTTTGTATTACGGTTACTGGTAATAATATATTTTTTATTGAAATCAATGCTGATAGGGGAAAGTAGTATATTAATAAGCTTTAGGCGTTAAACTTTAGATCTTTTATTACTAGATCCCTTAAAAGAGGAAATCCGGTAATTTATATAGATGGATATTCCCTTATTAACAGGGTTTAACCTAATTGGGATAACCGGATTTCCCTATAATTTATCCCGATTCCGTTAGGGTAATCCGTTATTTAAGGTAATCCTTTATTATTTAAAAGGGTTAAGCGGGTAAAATATATTATAATAACAATATAGTAACATTTTTAAAGCAAATTGTTAAAAAGGCGTTACAATTTACGATTTTAGTACGGGTATTAAACTGTTTAGCAATAAAAATTACCTTTAATTTGCGGGAAAAAGGGTTAATTAGGTTATAAATTAATTAAAAGTAGCACTTTTCCGTGTCATATATTTTAAATATATCCGCCTTTTCCAGCTTAGGGATACTTATTTTAAAGCGTAGGAAATGATAGGTTACGTAAATATTAACCTCGGTCGTAGATTTTAAGCTGTCTATTTAGCACTTGGTAGGATATTAACTTCGGTTGTAAATTGCCGTACGATTTAGCCTAATTTATATACCCGACCGCGGTCGCTTTTTGGGTAACGAAAACCGCTTGATTATCATTTATATATAAATAAGGCGTGATCTACATTTCCAATTAACCACCGCGCCTTTATCGCCATTTATAGCCTCAAAAGTCTTTCAAACTCGTCGTTTTAATCTCTCGATTTTTCCACCACCCAACCAACTTTCAAAATAACTGGAAGCGGCAAGTCCGGCGGCAAGGCCAGCGGTTCCAAAAACGCGCAATCCCGTTCGTTTAAGGCCGGTCTGGCCTTCCCCGTCGGTCGTATTTACCGTCTGTTCCGCAAAGGCAATTACGCCCAGCGCGTTAGTGCCGGTACTCCGGTTTACCTGGCTGCCGTCCTCGAGTACCTCGCCGCTAAGATTCTGGAGCTAGCTGGCAACGCTGCCCGTAATAACAAAAAGACCCGTATTATTCCCCGCCATTTGCAGTTCGCTATTAGGAACGACGAAGAGCTGAATAAGCTTTTGGGCCACGTTACCATTGCCCAGGGTGGTATCCTGCCTAACATTTACCAGAACCTTTTGCCCAAGCAGACCGGAAAGGCTGGCAAGGCCGGCAAACAGAGCCAAAAGCTACCATATAAGGATAATACCGAAACCCGACAACCACGCGCCGAAACCACGCGGCGACCTAACGATACCGACTCTCTCTCTCTCTTTCTCTTTCTCTCTCTCTCTCTCTCTCTCTCTCTCTTTCTCTCTCTCTCTTTCTCTCTCTCTCTCTTTCTCTCTTTCTCTTTTACATACTGGCTACGGGAGGACCGGAAAAACCTCCTACCTACCTGTAATACCCGTAGCGGATATACGGAAAGGTTAAAGCGACCCGACATTTTTCTCCCGATAAAGGTTTTTGTAGGGTCGCATAGAAAATTAAATAAGCAGAAACTCCCTATAGCTTATATAAGCTAAACAGGGTATACGTACCGGATGCTTCGACCTAGTTCGTTATACGTACTGGATATTTCGACCTCGTTTGTTATACGTACTGCATGCTTCGACCCAGTTCTTTTTACGTATTAGGTGCTTTGACCCGGTTCGTTTACCTTCCAGTTCGATTACCTCCCAGTTCGACTACCTCCCAGTGCGACTATCTTCCAGTTCGTCGACCTCCCAGTTCGTTTATTTTCTAGTTCGTTTATCTTCCAGTTCGATTACCATCCAGTTCGAATACTATCCAGTGCGATTACCATCCAGTTCGTTTACCTCCCAGTTCGATTACCTCCCAGTACGACTACCTTCCAGTTCGACTACCTTTCAGTGCGACTATCATCCAGTGCGACTACCTTCCGGTACGATTACCTTCCAGTGCGACTACCATCCAATTCGTTTACTTCCCAGTTCGTTTACCTCCCAGTTCGATTACCTTCCAGTTCGTCTATTATCCAGCTCGATTACCTTTCAGCGCGATTACCATCCAGTGCGATTACTATCCAGTTCGTTTAGCATCCAGTTCGATTACCTCCCAGTTCGACTACCTCCCAGTGCGATTACCTTCCAGTTCGTCTATCATCCAGCTCGACTACCTTCCAGTTCGACTACCTCCCAGTTCGTATACCTTCCAGTTCGTCTACCTTCCAGTTCGATTACCTCCCAGTACGTCTACCATCCAGTACGCCGACCATCCAGTACGCCGACCATCCAGTTCGATTACCTCCCAGTGCGACTATTATCCAGTTCGTTTACCTTCCAGTTCGTTATACGTATTAGATGTTTTGACCCAGTGCGATTGACGAACTGGATGCTTTGACCCGGTACGATTGACGAACTGGATGCCCCTGACCCATTTCGTCAGTCGAGCTGGATGCTTTGACCCGGTGCGATTGACGAACTGGATGCCCTTACCCAGTTCGTTATACGTGCTGGATGCCCCTAACCCAGTTCGTCAATCGAACTGGATGCCTTTAACCCATTTCGTTAGTCGCGCTGGATGCCTTTAATTTAGCGCAACAATCGAAATGGATGCCACTGACCCATTTCGTCAGTCGAACTGGATGTTACTGACCCATTTCGTTAGTCGAACTGGATGCCCCTGACCCATTTCGTCAGTCGAATTGGATGCCTTTAACCCAGTGCGATTGACGAACTGGATGCTTTGACCCGGTACGATTAACGAACTGGATACCCCTGACCCAGTTCGATTAACGAACTGGATGTTTATAATCCGGTGCGATTAACGTACTGGATGCTTTGACCCAGTGCGGCAATCGAACTGGATGCCTTTAATCCAGCGCGATAGTCGAACTGGATGCCCCTAACCCATTTCGTTAATCGAACTGGATGCCCCTGACCCATTTCGTCAGTCGAACTGGATGCCTTTGATCCAGCGCGATAGTCGAACTGGATGCTTTGACCCATTTCGTCAGTCGAACTGGATGCCCTTGATCCAGCGCGACAGTCGAACTGGATGCTTTGACCCGGTGCGATTGACGAACTGGGTGCCCTTACCCAGTTCGTTATACGTGCTGGATACCCCTGACCCAGTTCGATTAACGAACTGGATGTTTATGATCCGGTGCGATTGACGTACTAGATGCCTTTGATCCAGCGCGACAGTCGAAATGGATGCCCTTGATCTAGCGCGACAGTCGAAATGGATGCCCTTGATCCAGCGCGACAGTCGAACTGGATGCCCCTGACCCATTTCGTCAGTCGAACTGGATGCCACTGACCCATTTCGTCAGTCGAACTGGATGCCCCTGACCCATTTCGTCAGTCGAACTGGATGCCCCTGACCCATTTCGTCAGTCGAACTGGATGCCCTTGATCTAGCCCGACAGTCGAAATGGATGCGCCTGACCCAGTTCGACTGACGAACCGAATCGGTGGAACCAGCCCGAGTGTCGGTGGGTCCCGACCGGCCCAATCGGACGCCTGGGCCTGACCCGCGTGCGACTGGCGCCCGATGAAGCATCCCAGCCAGGCTTTTTAATAGCGAAACGCGTTAGGACGGCATATATATAGCTGTTTACTTTTTTAGCTAACTACCTTACCGTTATTGGACTAACACCTTTTTTTGCTTTTTTTTTCCTTTTTTTTATTTATATACCCGATTATTTTCCCGTTTCTTTATTACCGCTATTACTATTTCCTTTCCATTATTACTATTATTATTCCTTTTTTTTCCGACGATACGTATAATTTAAATAATATCGGCCGTTTACCTATTTATTTGTAATTTTATATTGCCGGTTTATTTATCCGCCCGTCCGGCTTTTGTTTTTTTTTACGCTTCCGCTTTTTCGTTTTTCCCTTATTTATTTGGAGCTTTTTACCGCCCTTACCTATTTCCTTTTCTTTTTTTTTACCCGCCCGCCCGCTTGCCCGATAGCGCCGCGCTTTTCAATTATTATTATTACTATTATTACTGTTAAGCTTAACCGCCGCCTGCTAGCTGCATTACGCTTTTTATCGGCTAGCTATTACTATTATTATACTGCTTATCGTTTTATCCCGTCGCTTTTTACGTTTCGTTTATTATTACCGTATACCTTTACCGCTATTAATTACAGACGGGTATATTACTTTTTTCCGCTTTTTGATTTTTCAGCTATTTTTTTTCCAGGCCCGTTGAATAAGGCGGAAAAATACCATGGTACGTTTTTTTTATGAGTTTTTTTCCTTCGCCCGTTAAATAAAGCGGAAAAATATTATAGCGCATTTTTTATTCGGCATTTTTTTTAAATTTTATCCTTTTCCTTTTTTTTTCTTTTTTTTTCGCCCGCTTTATTAAGCGGGCAGGAAAAATTACTATAGTGCGTTTTTTTACCTAGCTTTTGTTTTTCCTTTGTCCGCTTGGAAAAACAGCTAAGAAAAGTTACCATAGTGCGTTTTTCTAATATTACTATTATTTTACTTTATTATTTGCCTTTATTTTGTACGGTTAGCGAAGGTAGGTAGGAAAAGTTACTATGGTACGTTTTTTATATTTTTTTTAGTTTGTTTATTTTTTTGGTTTATATATTACGTAAAGGGAAAAATTAATATACTGCGTTTTTTTATTTACCTTTATTTCGTTTTGCATATTTGCTGGAATAAAAAAACGCACCATGGTGCGTTTTTATTTTTATTTATTTTTATATAGCTTTATTTCTTTTTTCCCCCATTTAGCTATAAAAATATTTAAATGGTAGGTAAATAAAAATAGCAATAGAAATAAAAGTAAAAAATATAATTATAATACGTATTTTTTTCTTTTTTTATTTTTTATTTTTCATTTTTCATCTTTTTTTATCAGTTAAAGCTTAAAAAAAAAAAATTAAATATATATATATAAAAAAATTAAATAAAAAAAATTAAAAATAAAAAAAAATTAAAAATAAAAAAAAATTAAAAATAAAAAAAAATTAAAAATAAAAAAAATTAAAAATAAAAAAAAATTAAAAATAAAAAAAAATTAAAAATAAAAAAAATTAAAAAATAAAAAAAAATTAAAAATAAGAAAATTTAAAAATTAACAACAAAAAACAAAAAAAAAACATAAAAAACTTTTTTTTTTTTTTTGTTATTGTTATTGTTATTATTATTATTATTTATTAGTAGTAATGTTAGCCTTAACCCGAATTCGCTGGCTGGTTTGCGGGCACTACTACTACTACTACTACTACTACTACTACTACTACTACTTTTCTACTCTACTCTACTTTACTCTACTATTACTACTCTACTACTACTACTACTACTACCTACTACTCTTTACATTACTTAGCGGTTAGTTTGCATTTACCTTTTTTGTTAGAGTAGCGCCTTTAAGCGCCCCGTACTATACTACCCAATACTAGCCTGTCAGCTAGGAGCTTCGGGATGCGGCTCGTATTATATGTGCTTAAGGCCGACATTAGGCGGCTAATGGGCTTGTTTTGCTAGTTAGTGTGGCATTTGCCAGTGGCCTAGACTTTGTATTTAGATTATCTGGTAGTCGCTAGCACGTTTAATGCCTTTAGGGAGGCTTAGCTTTATACCCTGACGTTAAATAAACCAAACCAAACCAAACTCACGTATTTTTCAAAGCTAAGATTGCAGGCCGCGAACAGGTAAAAAGAAGAGAACAGTTATGGAGGATCGATCCATTTGAAGACTGCATAGAAACCCGCCACTAAAAAAATAAACCTCGCGCCCTCCACTAGAATTTTATATCCGAGCTCATTTCCCTTTCCGCTATATGCGCCTTAGAGTAGTCCCTTCTCTGTGAATCATTAAAGTAGAGCGAGCTTTCAGTAAACTGGAATTACTTCTTGCGCTCGCCGCCGCTGCGGGAAGCGGCCGTGGCCGCGGCCGCGGCGTTCTCATTCTTCGCTGCCGCAGACTGGGCTTTGGCAGCGAAGGTCCCCTTGCCCGTATCGGCACCCTTTGTATCCTTCGATGGTACCATTTTAGCCATTGAGGAAAGGTGGACAGTAGGCATCTACCTAATACTCACATTTGCTGACTGGATCGCCGAAGCGCGCTCCTGGGTCATAGGGTTAGACTTTGGTTCAGGCATTGTTTTTAAGCAAAAATTCGTTAAGTATTGGTTTTCGTGGAAGATAAGTCGAAATTGGGCGGGTTAGAGGTGTGTTTGATAGTGGGCAGATGATGACCAGGCTATGAGCTTCAAAACGGATTAGGAGCGGAGGCATTCCTAATATACGCAGGACCGATGTTTACCATCGGGGGCCAAACAAGTGTCGCATAGCAAGTGCTCGGGGTTTCTGCCAAACGTATTAGAGGCACATTCATAAAGCACAGAAAATTCGTCAGGAATGCGTCAGGTATGCGTACGAAATAAGCCGTTTATGCAACGACTTTTCGATATTTCCCACAGTGTGGGCTGTCCATAATGCTGCTTTGCCCACCCCAGGCAAGATATTCCTTCAGCCTGCGGTTTGAGGTAGCTATGATGCTTTCGTAGGTGTGGCCCGAATCCTGCAGAGCTTTCCTCCAAAATGACCTCTGCGCCTGTGGTGCTTCCGTAAAGTTACTTAATATCATAGGCGCTTGTCTTCCATGTCGACGTCGACGGTTGCGTGATCACAGCTATCACATGCGGATTGAGGGCCAAAGATGACATAAAATGACGAAAGTGCCATGGATGGTTTTGGAGTGCGCTAGCCTGTTAGCCCAAGTTTATGTTCCTGGCTGTCTGGCGTGCTTATGTTGGCGAGGCGCTATTTGCAGAGAGGGGGAAGGGCTCCCAGCAGACGGCTCGCAGCCTAGCCCGTAATAATGTGCCCCGATCTAACATTTATTTCTCCTGCTCTATGTCTCTACCAATTTGCCGCCCGTCGCTTGTGTAAAGCTCGACATTGTTATCTATCATCTTAGCACATATTTTAACCACTGAGCTTGGCTTTTGCCCATTATCCTCGCCTCCACCGTAGCTGCTAGCGTGCTCGACAAGGATGTGTGAATGCGTAATGACAATTATCCAGCCGGCGAGGCGGCGGGCGGCAAAGGCACACCAGTTTACCACGGCAGCTTGGCCGGCCTTGTCGAGACTGTCGAAGACCTCGTCAATCAGGACGTAATGCGCGCGGTGGGCGCTGCGCGCATGACGCACTTGGAGCAGTGCAAAGAAGACGGCGAGATCGATGCGCTTGCGCTCGCCGCCGGACCGCTTGCCGTACGCGAGCGACGAGTGCACGGCGAGCGTGCTGTCCAGCACGGGTGTGCCTCCGCTTACGCTGTCCGAGCCCGAGTTCCCTGAGACGTCCTCCTCGCTTTCGAATACCGTGCGGAGGATGCTTGTCGTCATGGCCGTCGTGTGGCGCGTGTCGTCATACATGACCGTCAAGGCTTGCACTAGCAGCATGTTCAGTTCTGCAAGCGATTGGTCGAGCACGTACTCGCGGAAGGTTTTGCCACTCTTGGCTGGTGCGGCCTCGCCCGACGTCGTTCGGCGCGTCCGCTTGGCAAGGGCCGACGCCCAAAAGGCGAAGAGCTCGCGGGTGGCTTGCAGTTGATCAAGGCTGCTGCTTAGCTCGCCGTGCTCTGCTTGAACAGAGCGGAGGCTTGCTTGCTTCTCCTCGGCAAGCCTGGTGTAGATGGAGGCCTCGCCTTTCATACTGTCGTGCTGGTGTTGAAGATGCTCGCGCCTTTCCCGCTGCTCTCGTCGCAACTCGCGTGCGCGCTCTACTAAGCGCCCCCTCATCTGCTCCCTCATCTTGGCCTCTCCCAGTCGTGCCCTGCGCTCTGCCTCCAATGCTGACGTCACCCCAATCGCTTGCGCAACCTGTGCGTTCATACTCTTGGCCACCTCCAGCGACATGGCTGACACTGCTTCTTGGACTTCCTGACAATCTACAGCTGCTCTGTCCGCTACCGTCGCCATCACGGCAACTGGCTCGGCCTCGGAATGACATTGAGTTATATGTAATCTACAATCTTCAATGTCCAAAAGCAGAGCGGCGGTTGTTGCCTCGAAACTTCGACGTTTGCTTTCGCCATCGGGCTCGAGAAAGCGGGACAGCATTGTCAAGGCGGACAACTGGATGCGGATTACAAAGCTCATTGCGGAACTCATGGCTTTTGAAAATCCAACCAGATTCACTGCGGATATGGCTTCGAGCCTGTGCACAAGATCCTGCTGCGCTCGATCCCACCACGGTATTGGCTCGGCTGCTTTCTGTTCCAGATGTCGAGCATGAAGGGCTTCCAATTGGTTCAGCCTGTTTTCCTCTGAACGGAGGCGGGAGAGTGAGGCTGACATCTCGGCGTGGAACGCGATGCAAAGCTCGGCTGCCTTGGCTTGCTTCGCCAGCCGCTGCAGATTTTGGCCGGCGATTGCGATCCGCTCGTCAGTCTCCGCCAGGTCTTGGGCCGGGGCCGGAATCTTGTCAAGCGCGTCCAGCCCTGTGCAATCTCGCTGCACTGCTAGATCCAACGCGCTGGCCACCTCCGCTACCTTTCGGACAAGGTTGCTTCGTGATCTCTCCAAGTCTTGGAGATGGTTCTTGTGGTGTCCTACTACCTGTTCGAGCGCGCTGACCTTGGTTTGTGTCTCGCTGAGCTCCCAGTCAATCGTTTTGAGGACTGCCCTAGACACTTGCGCAGATCTATCTAGGGCGGAAAGGCCGAGGGACTGCTCGATAAGGTCGCGCCGCTGTGTTGGTGTCGAGTTCAGGAAGCTGGCTGCACTCTCGTGTCCCAAGACAACCGTGCGGACATAAGTTTCGTAGTCGATGCCGAGCAGCTCCTCGATGGCCGCCTGGGTTGTGCGCATGTTGGGGTGCTCCAGCTGGGTGTACGGCTCGCCATGAAGGGACACGATGACCCTATCCCCGTTCATCCTGTCCTTTCGGAACCGGGAAATGGTGTAGCCGTTGGCGAAGGCCAGCGTGACGGAGCAGTCCCTGCCAGCCGTCTCGTTGACGACGTCGTTCGCCGCTAGGCCACTGCGGATGCACCGCCCAAACTGGCACCAGACCATGGCCTCGACCAGCGTGCTCTTGCCAGACCCGTTATCGCCCACCATGATAACCAGCCCGCGGGCCAAATCTCTCTGGAAGTCGATTTTCAGTGTCCCTTGGACGCCAAGAAAGTTTCTAATGGTCAAAGACTGCGGCTCGGCCACAAAGATGTCGGTTGACGTCCTCGCGGAGGCTGGCGTCATGTCGGCGGTGCCATGCGAGCCTGCAACGGTTGAAGTCCCATCCAGGAAGTCTTGGTAGTGCAGTTTGGCCTCGTCGGATTCTGCCATCTCATCACTCGAGGCCTGGATGACGCGCTGCCCGACTCGGATCAGTTCCTGTCGCCTCGAGGATAGGGATGAATCTAGTTCAAGACGGTCGACATAGTTCTGCGCCTCGACGCGAAGATCGAGACGGTGTGCACTTGGCTCTGTCCCTGGCTCGGGGAACGGCGACGCAGGATTGTTCGTCTGCCGTGCAGCGGCGCCCTCGGCTTGCTCTTCAGGCTCTTGGGCTAGCGCATCGCTCGCTGGAACGGACGCCCCGAAGCCTCCAGAGAACTGATTGTCGTCCTGGAAGATGGGGTCCAAGGGGCTCCAGCTCCGCACGCTTCGTACGCCAAGCTTCAGCAGCTGGTCGCGGGCCGTAAGATACTTGAGACGGGTCAGCTCGCCAAGAAGCATGACGTGCTTCTCTGCCACGGCCGTCACGTCGAGTGTTTTGGCCAGAACGTCCTGGACGTCGACTGTTGTGTAGCCCACGGCGTGAGGGTTGACGAGCATTTCGCATGCGAGGGTGCTGGGGTCGAGCGCAACGGCGCCCCGCTGCTCGTCGCCGAGGTCAGTCCAGGCCAGCTGCAGCGGGGAGCCAAGGTACATGAGGCTCCCGTGCAGAGGATCGCTGGCGGCAGCGCTGCCCTCGTGGGGGGTTTGGCGCATGAGCTGGTGGCTGTGGAAATGCCCCGTAAACGTCCGCGCGAGCGAGGCGAAGCGACCTGGACCGGTCAAGCCCCGGTAGGTGGCGGGAGTCGAGGCAGTCTGCACGATGCCGGCTGTGGTCCGCATCGAGCGCCGCTGCAGGATGGCTCGGTTGATGGCCAGGTGGGCAAAGGCCAGCGTCTCGGCAGCCTGGGCGGGATCCAGCGCGTCGACGGCGGCGGTCAGCTCGGCCTGGTCCTCGCGGAAGGGCAGCACCAGGACGCGACGGTCGTCCCACACGGCATGCGTAATGTCGCTATGCACCGAGACAAAGGGAGCCAGGCGCCGGATGGCGAGCGCATCCAGGGCCGTGGTGCGGTAGTCGCGGCGGTACGCCAGGTCGTGGTTGCCAAGCACAATGTTGATGTGCGGCACCACGTCGCTCAAGTCGCTTATGAAGCGGTAGCATGCCGAGAGCACATGGGACGGCTGCATCGTGCGGCTCGTGAGCAGGTCGCCGCAGATGACCGCGCGGGTTACGCCGTTGTGCGCGGCCTGGTCGACGAGCCATCGCGAAGTCTGTCGGATGCGGTCCAGGTCCTTATGCTTGAAGTGGAGATCGCTGAAGAGCAGCCATCGCGCTCGTCCAGCCGCCAGCCGCTGCATGGTTCATGGCTGGAGATGGGTCCAGCAGGAGTTCGTGGTCTGGAAGACGGTACAGATGCAACTACCTGCGGCTGTATCTCGCAACGTTTCTAGGTCCATGACCCAGCCATCGACTGTTTGTCCTGCGCTTCCATCGGCGGCCAAAGCCTTCTGCCTGCCTGGTGGGGTAGGGGTCTTGGTTCTACGACGTCAGCGGCTCAGCAGTCCCACATAGGCACCATCTCCAGGGGCTCTGTTAGGTTTGAGTGGGTTTTCCAGCAAACCGATTGGGCGACCTTGCATGCACCCCAGTTTTTAGCGACCACCCGCCTGGATCCAGCACCTTTCAGTTACCGAAAGTTTGTTGTCTGGGGGGTTTAGGGGAGTCAGCTGGCAGCGACGGGCACAAACTGCTTCCCCACACTGCTGAATCTCGACCTAGGCGACCCCGCCGAAATGAACCCCCCAGGTACTTGCAGCAAGCGCCTTCAGCGGTCACTTTTAAAAGCAGGGACTTGGCGATCGAGTTTATTAAAAGTCTAACACATTATAAACTTGAGGCCCATCCCCCTTCCGTCTCAAAGATTGTCCCTACTTGCTCGCAGACTTGCAGCAACCTTCTATCTTGGAAACGGGGGGCGACCAAGGATACCCCAATGGGCATTCCATTCGCACCTTGAAAACCGGGGACGTTGACACATGGGACATGCAGGGCCTGAGCTTGTTAGTGGCCTGTCCAAAATCTCAATTGGGGGATTGAATAAAAGAGTGTAGAGAAGCAAGCATACCGTCCAAATGCCATTAAATGCTGCACTCCCGGTGCTTTCCAGCCCGGGCGGAGCCTCGTCGGGTACACTGGGCACAATCACTGCGTCGTACGCCCCTAGGATCTTGTCCACCCTTGGTCGCGCTGCGGCAACCTTGTCGAAGGCGTCCACCTGCTGCCGCCTGGTGAGCTTGGCCGTGTTTTCCACCTGGTCCACAAGGTACTGCGAGAGCTGGTCCTTTGCCGCGACGTATTCGGGGAAGAAGGCACTTCTCCCGTCGGCGGTGATGACAATGCGGTGCCAGTCGGGCAGATCGTCCAGGTCCGACGGCAGGGATATCTCCTCAACCGTGGCCCCGTGCGCGCGAAGCAGCTCTGCTGCCTTGGCCATGGCAGCCTGGGTTCCCGGCCCGGCTTGCGGCCAGACCACGGTTTTCAAGAGGCCGAACTTGGCCCCGCGTACCGAGTAGGCGTCCGTGGGCATCTCGTCGTCCTGGATGTTCAGTGCCTCGGCCATGAGCTGCAGGTCGGCGACGGTACGCGAGTAGATGCCCAAGGTGTCGAGGATCAGGGAGTAGATCTTCTGTCCCTCGCGGCTCACCGCGTTCCACGTGGGCTTGTACGCGTAGATGCCGTTGAACGAGCCCGGCCGGATGGTGCTCCCGCCTGTCTGGGTACCAAGGGCGATGGGCACCTGCATGTCGCCCACGGCGGCGCCCGAGCCAGACGAGGACCCGCCTGGGGTGCGCAGCGGGTTGTGCGGGTTCTTGGTCTGGGTTCCGGCCACTGTGGCTGCGAACTCGGTAGTCGTCGTCTTGCCAAGGATCAACGCGCCAGCTTGACGGAGCACCATGATGGGCCCCGAGTCCACCGCAACCGCGGTGTCGCTTTCATAGACGGAGGAGTTGTGGCGTGTGGGCATGTCTAGGCCCCTCGCCGGTCAGCTTGCCCTGGCCTGCGCTCGGCACGGATGTGATTGCTGGGCCTTACCCTTGGTGTAGAAAATGTCCTTCACGCCGATGGCGACTCCGTGCAGCGGCCCGCGGTTTTCGGGAGGGATGCTGTCCAGCGCACGTGCCTGTCGAAGCACAAGCTCCGGGTCAAGATGCGCCCAGGCCTGCACGTCCTGGTCGCGGGCGGCGATCCTGTCCAGGAGGGACTGGGCATACTCCTCGACGGTGAGGCCTCCCGCCCGGAGCTTTGCCACGACCTGCGATGCGGTCCATCGGTAGGGTTCAGACTTGACAACCATGGTGATTCGTTTGGAAACTTGGACCGCGCTCAGGGCTGCACAGGCTCCAAGCTGGCAGCCCCCAGCGGGAGGGGGCACGAGGCGCTGCGACGCATATCTAATTTGACCAGATTCACAACGGATCCCAGAACCAGTCGATCAATTGGCCGTCGGAAGCAAACCAGCAGGTCCCACGACGGAATCTCGCCGCCGAAGATAAGGAGAGCTCGCAGTCTCGGCAAGCAATCGGCGGGGGCGGGCAGCGACGTCGACCCACCACCCCCACGTCAACGCCGAGTCTAGATAAGCGGCAGCCATGCATGTCGGGTCTTGGACGACGACCTCCGGAAGGCCCAAGACGCACGCCATCGGGAGTCGATGCCGATGGGGCTGCGCGGGCAGGCCAATGGGTTGTGTAGCATGAGATGGACGTCTGCGTAGCGACTCGACGAAATATGCATAAAATGCCTAATCCGTCGTGCCTTGGAGTGGTTGGACGGCAACGCGCCCGGCACTGCAGTCTTCCCACGCGCAGCCACCTGTCCGCATCTCAAGAGATCCCATCCCAGAAGCCACATCCCAACAGCCAAAATGCCCGAGACATACCATCCCCACCCCGACTTTGCCTTCGAGCGCAACTTCGAGGGGTTCGGTGAAAAGGGGCTCGCGCTCAAGTGGCCGGGCAATGCCAAGATCGCCGTGTCGTTTGTCATCAACTACGAAGAGGTGAGCTGGACGTCCCATCTGCTTGTGGGACAGCTATCTGCCAGCTCCTGGTGCTGACATCGGCTTGCAACCAACCTCAGGGCGGCGAGCGATCTGTGCTGTCGGGCGACGGCATCGCCGAGCCCAACCTGCGCGAGCACCTGGTGGCGAGCCCGCGCGTCAACGAGCGCGACTACAGCGTCGAGTCCGAGTACGAGTACGGCTCGCGCGCGGGCTTCTGGCGCATGTTCCGGCTGTTTTCCAAGCACGGCCTCAAGTTCACCCTCTACGCCGTCGCGCAGGCGCTGGAGCGCAACGTCGAGGTGGCGAAGCGCTGCGTCGAGGGCGGCCACGACGTCGCGTCGCATGCCTACCGCTGGGTCGACTACCACGACTTCCCCGTCGATCGCGAGCGCGAGTACATCAAAAAGGCCGTCCTCTCCCTAAAGGCGCTGACGGGCTACGCGCCGCGCGGCTGGTACTACGGGCGGCCGTCGCCGCACAGCCGCAGCCTGGTGCCCGCCGTCTACGAGGAGCTGGGCGAGGAGCTGGTGTGGGCCAGCGACTCGTACGCAGACGACGTGCCCTACTGGACCGACCTGCCCATGGAGCGCGACAGCGCCCAGCCAAAGGGCTGCCTGATGGTGCCCTACTCGTACGACTGCAACGACTTTAAGTTCCTGTCGGCCGGGCCGGGCTTCCGCGACACCGAGGGCTTCTACAACCACCTCAAGAACGCCTTTGACGTGCTGTACGAGGAGGGCGAGGAGGGCGCACCCAAGATGATGACCATAGGCCTGCACTGCCGCATCATCGGGCGCCCCGGGCGGTTCACGGCGCTGCGGGACT
Organism: Nakataea oryzae; assembly: GCA_003049435.1. Taxonomy (NCBI): domain Eukaryota; kingdom Fungi; phylum Ascomycota; class Sordariomycetes; order Magnaporthales; family Magnaporthaceae; genus Nakataea; species Nakataea oryzae. Next base: position 48,172 of record PYSQ01000063.1, on the reverse strand, counting down.
TTGTCGAGTACATCAGCAAGAAGGAGGGCGTGTGGGTGGCAACACGCACCGAGATTGCCGAGGCGTTCAAGCAGCAGTTCCCATACAAGAAGGGACAGCTCGCATGATAGAAGGATACGCGCGCTGTACAGAGTAAATAATATGTAATTAGTTGTAGGCGTCAGTCAACTTAGTCCCTCAAGTCCACCAAAATCCCACTCGCTGGTGGCCATAAAGTCAGGCTCGTCGTCCCGGGGCCTGGACCCCGCGAACGGAACGGCAGGCAGTGGCGCGTCGGCATCTGCCAGTCCATTGCGGACCGTGCCTGGCTCGGGCTGTACCATTTCGTTGAACATGCGCCAGCAGTGCCATCCGCCCGGCGCCTCTTCGTCCACCTCCATGAACGCTTCCGCGACGGCATCGGAGACGAGGCGGTTGGCGGAGGGGGGTCTGTCGCCGCGCTTGCGCCCCTCATTAGGCTCTGGCAGGCCGTCAAGCCGCAGATAAGACGCGTCGCCGTCGCCGCCGCCGCCTCCTGTCATCATGACGCGCAGCAGGCCTCCAGAGAGCGCGTCAAAGATGTCGCGGTACTTGACGGCGCCAGGCCACTTTTCGCCAAAGATGGTGAGGCTCTGGCTGCACGCGCGCGTCGCCTCGAGAGCCTCAAAGCCAAAAACCCGACGCCCGCCCCGCCAGCAGCAGTACACTAGAGTGAGGCCGGCCACGAAGCACGAGTGCAAGGCGAGCATGGTGTAGCTGAGCGTCCGCTGCTGCTCGAGCCGCTTGTACGCGGTGCAGACGGCGGCAGCCGACGCCGCCGCAGTTCTGAACCTCTGGTCGACGGGGTCCAGCGTGGGTAGCAGGGCCGTGTAGAGAAGCAGGACGGATTTGTGGTACTGCAGCTCGAAGTAGTCTCGGCTGTCGAGGTGGGCGCTCTCGGGGTCGTACATCCAGGCCGCCGCCTCGGGGGCCAATGGGCGACCGTTGCGATCCGCCGATGGCCCCGTCCTCGGCGGCGGATAGGGCACGGTAGTCCTCCAGATGTCGAGCTCGCGCTGCAGTGCGGCCATCTTGTCGTCAAGTTTGGAGCTGCCGTCTGCGGCAGACACGTCCTTGTCGACCCGGTAGACCCGGCGGTGGATGCGCGACTGGATGCGGTGCAGCTTGACAATGTGTATGAAGGGCAGGGCGTTGGACCAGGGGAGGGAAGAAGACGACTCGGTGATGGCCTCAGCAGCGAGCGGCCTGCCCGTCAGGCTCCAAAGCTCCAAATCGGCCCGGGGGAGCTCCGCGTCAATGTCCCTGTCGTCGATGGCGTACGGACGCCCAAGCACGCCGCTCGTCAGACGATCGAGGCAGTAGGCGGCCCAAAACACACGGCGCCGCATCTCGGCCTTGGCTAGATTATTGCCGCTTGGGTCCGAATCTGGGCGAGTGCGCCGCTGCCGGTGGAAGCCAAGCTCGATGCAGAGCGTGACGGCATGGCGGACCTGCGACCAGGCGCCCGCGCCATAGGGCGACCTCTGGCCGTGCAGCGCCAGCAGCAAGAGGAACTGCACGGTGCCAAGGTTGTGCTGCTCCAGGATGAAGTCCATGTGCTCGATGGCAGCCGCCAGGTGGATCTCCGGGTCGACGCTGCAGGGCTTTTTGGTCAGCTGCAGGAAGCGGGCCGAGATGGCGTAGATAAGATGCAGCACTCCGCGCTGCTGGATCGAGATGACGCCGCTCTCATGGCCAAACTGGCTAGCAAAAAGCCGCGTGTACAGGCTGCGGTCCAGCACGGGCCAGTGGGTGTGCAGCTTGTCGAAGAAGACGTCAAAGAGGAGGCGGGCAGCATCTGGACTTGGGAACACTGTCGACGCCGTCCATGGCTGGAACGAGCCCGGCGACAGTGGCATGGACGGCTGTGGCGCCTGCTTGTCGGGGCCGTCCAGAGGCGCGGCCTCGGTCGCCTCGCACCCAAATATCGCCTGTCTGCCTCTGGGGCTGTGGAAGATGGAGTCCTGCACCATGCGTGCCACCGCGGCGCCGGAGCTCGAGCCGAGATAGTAAGGCTCGGGATCGGCATCGTCGTCGCCGGCGCCCGAGGCGCGCAACGACAGATAGGCCACGCCGTCAACCAGAGACGGCGACTCGGCGTCTGAAAACGAGCCCACAGGTCGGCGGCCGTGCCGGTCGGCGTGGGCGCGTGTCGGCGGCGGCGGAGGCGATGCATTGGCCAGTTGCTCATCTAGGGGTTCATGTTGCCGCCCCTGTAGGAGTGCATCATTTCCGGTCCGGCCCTCGACGGAAGCAGGGGGGGCCTGCTCAGGGGCAATGGGTGCAAAGTGATCGTCAGAAAAGCCTGGGATGCGCGACTCGAGGAAGGCGATGCGCTCTTCCAGGGCGGTAATGTACCTGGACTTGTCATTAGCTGACTCGGGGCTGGGGTCGCACAGGGGGGGGGACGTGGTCGGCGCGGGACGTGGAGGCCCCTACAGCGATTTGCCGCCCGGGTATTGTGGGCGTAGCGAGCGCTCATACAGGCAGGGAACGGCTGCCTTGGCGCAGGATCTGCAGACGGGATGGGTGCCATCGCACTGTCTGCGGCGTCAGCGATTGGCCCCGAGGGCTGCTGCCGTTGCTGCTGCTGCTGCTGGGATTTGGGAGCGCACTCTTTGCTTTCGCCGCTTGCATCTTTTGCAGGCCAGCGCCACGCGAGGTGTTTTCCTTGGGCCTTGCCTGCTGGGCTCCAACGCCCCTGGCTGCTGGGGGTCCTGGGTGGGTTCGAGCGGCAGCGCTCTGTTTGGTTCGCTGCGGTGCATGCTGGCGGTGGGCGGTGGGCGGGAGGGTGCAGGAGCCTGTGTGTTTGGCGGCTGTGCTGTCTTTGCTGCGGGGTGGAAAATGAACGACGGCTGCAGTGGTCTGCCCTCCTGCCTGCCTGCCTGCCTGAGGTCTGTGCCGACCCGCAGGCGCATCGAGCAGCTGCCGATAAGGCACGCGGCGCTGCTATCTGTGGGGCCCGCTCCGCTGCAGGGGTTGCGCCTTCCAGGTGGGGTTTTGGGCGTCGGATGAAGATTGGCCGATGCTGTTGACGACGACAATTGGCCGACGCCTCGTCGAGATAAGCAGCTCCGCACGGCGCTTTCGACTTTTGGGCGGGCTGAATCCGGCCATCGATCGCCTCCCCGCTGGAGCGCTAGGATCCCGGCGTAGTCCCGTTCGTGATTGAATGCCCGATATGGACTGCGCCGGTTGAAAAAGACCCGATGCTCGACGGCGCAGGTGCCCGCCGATTAGGCCAGCGCCGCCCGAGATATCGCAGTCGATAGAGCTTGCCATCGCCGCCGTGATGTTTAGAGATATGAAGCCGCCGTCTGCCTGTCCTGGTGCTCGCGGGCAGCCCGGGAGTTTGGTGCCGCCATCCAGCCCGCCCTCTCTCTCGCCCTGCAACCAACATGGCGCGAATCACCATGCCCAGCAGAGCCGCCCTCACGGCGCCGTTCCAGTCCCGAGAAGCCTTCGTAGCGTGGCTCGAGGCGCCGACCGGGTCGCCCGACGGCAAGCCACCCATCGGCGACCCGGGCTGGTCCAACGAGGACCTGGAGCCGACGCCGCCGTCGCAGCGCACGTGGACGTGGTTCAACCTGCCCATGTACTGGTTCTCCAACATGTTCGGCATCACGGGCTGGAACGTGGCCGCCAGCCTGATCGCCACGGGCCTGACCTGGCAGCAGACCTTTGTGTCGTGCGTCCTGGGCGCCCTGATCGCCGCCTGCGCCGTCGTCGCCATGGCCCGCCCGGGCGCCATGTACCACATCGGCTACCCCGTCCTCGTGCGCTCCGTCGTCGGCATGTACGGCGGCTACTTCTTCGTCTTCATCCGCGCCGCCGTCTGCATCATCTGGTACGGCATCCAGACCTACTACGCCGGCAACCTGCTGAGCGTGTGTCTGCGCTGCGTCTTTGGCGAGGCCTGGAACGCCTGGCCCAACTCGCTGCCCGCCGACGCCGACGTCACCTCCAAGCAGCTGCTCGCCTTCTTCCTCGTGTGGCTCGCAAAGTTCCCCATGACCTGGGTCCACCCGACCAGCATCCACTACGTCTTCACCGTCAAGGGCTTCGTCATGCCCATCGCCTGCCTGGGCCTGTTTGGCTGGTGCATGCGCGAGGGCACCGGCATCGCCAGCCTCGACGCCTCCAACGCCGCCGGCCACGCCGCCGCCAGCACGACCCCGCTGGGCTGGTCCATCATGAGCGGCATTAATGTCATCATGGGTTCGCTGTCTCCCATGCTGGTCAACCAGCCCGACCTCGCCCGCTACGTCCAGAAGCCGCGAGACGCCGGCCTGCTGCAGGGCGCCTGCGTCTTCGGCGGTCAGATCCTTGTCTTCTTCCTGGGCTTGGCCTCGACCACGTCCATCCAGTCCGTGTGGGGCGTCGCATACTGGAACCCCTGGGACCTGCTCGACGCCATCCTCGACCACTACTGGACCCCGGGGGGCCGCGCCGGCGTCTTTTTCGTCTCGTTTGCCTTCCTGCTTTCCGTCGTTGCCACAAACCTCGGCTGCAACTCCATTCCGTTCGGTGCCGATATGACGGGCCTTTTCCCTCGGTGGCTCACCATCCGCCGAGGCCAGATCCTGTGTGCCATCCTGGGTGTTGCCGCCGTGCCCTGGAAGCTCATCGCTGGCGCCGAGGCCTTTCTCTCCTTCTTGGGCAGCTACAACATCTTCATGGCCCCACTGTGCGCTGTAAGTCCGCAGGCCTGCACACCCCTTGGCCCACAAATCATTGCTCGCGGCCTTGCCTCTCCTGTCATCAAGGTTGCCAACTAATGGTCCGCATGCAAATGCTTCCAGATCATCATCGTCGACTACTTCTTCGGGCGAAAGGGCAACCTGCACGTTCCCTCCATGTTCCGCGCGCGCAGGGGTAGCCTCTACTGGTTCTGGTCCGGCGTGAACTGGGTCGCCGTCTTCGCCTGGCTGAGTGGCGTCGTCATGGGCCTGCCCGGCCTCGTGGGCCAATACCAGCCGCAGATCGTCAGCCAGGCCGCCAAGTACATGTACATGATGGGCTGGCAGCTGACTTTTGTGTCGTCTGCCGTCGTGTACCTGGTTTGCTGGCAGTTTTTCTTCAAGCCCGGCGTGGTGCCCGTCGAGCACGGCGGCCTCGTGCCCTGCACACGCGAGTTTCTGGCCAAGGAAGGCCGCGAGGGTTTTTTGGATGGGGAGCGAGAGCTGACGCCCGATTTCGGGTCTGATCATATAATTTCGCCCCCTACTCCCGTGGCGGATGCAAGGCAAGTGGCAGGTGTGGAGAAGGCGGGTAAAGTTTAGCGATGGTAACATGAGAACTTGACCTTTGGGAGTGCATTGGAAAATGTGGCCCCGGTTTTTTGCGTAGTGACAGTGCGTATGTGGTTTTGGTGGCCCGGCACGTGCCTGGCTCTTCCTCCAACATGGACGAAAAGTGAAAACGACGCAAAAAGAGGGACAGTTGAAGGCTGGCTCGAGGTGGGAATCGCGAAGTACTCGGTCAGAAAAGAGTGGGGCGTGGATGGGGATCTGGATCGGGTTCTTCTGGAACGTGCCGGGGCCCCTTAAACCTTGAAGGGCCTTGGGGTGGGGATGGCGCCACTAACTCGGCATCGGCCAGCTAGCATTGTCGAATAACACGAAGTCCCGCTGCGGGCCCAGTCCACGGCGGCATTGCTGCATTATGGGAGCTGCGCCTGGGAGTTGGAACGACGTCCTCAATGTCGGGCTTTTGAAAAACGCCGCGGACCGGGCCGGGGACTGATGCAAGCTGCAATGGTCGCGCGGTCCCCTATTGCAAGAATAGGTATAAATCGGCGCCGCCTCCATCCGATTTCTGGTCTTGTTGGCTCGAAAGATCATCAGCCCTCATCCGCTGCACACTCATTACTCCTTTGACTTGGACAACCCCCACCAACAGGACCTCCACTTTGCAAGACCCCCCATCAGCCAAACCAACTACCGGCGGCACCATGGCAACCAAGGAGAGCTCGCACACGGTCGTCATCGTGGGCGGCGGCCTGACCGGCCTCGTCCTAGCCTTGATGCTTGAGAAGCTCAGCGTCGACTACGTCCTCCTGGAGGCCTACAACACTGTCACATCCAACGTGGGCGCCAGCATCGGCCTTCACCCCTACGGCCTGCGCATCCTCGACCAGCTGGGCTGTTACGAAGGGCTGTACGCGAGGGCGCGGCCCGTCGTGAAAGCCACATGCAGGGACGGCATCACGGGCGAGCGCCTCAGCACGCAGTACCCCAAGGACATTTGGGAAAAGCGCCACGGTTACCCCAACCTCTTCACATCGCGCCACATCCTGGTTTCGTACCTCTACGAGCAAATCCAGAACAAGGACTGCCTCCTGATCAAGAAGCGGGTTTCCCGCATCGACACGCACTCTGACCACGCCGTGGTCAACTGCGAGGACGGCAGCGTCTTCAAGGGCCAAATCGTCGTCGGCGCCGACGGCGTCCATAGCAAGGTGCGGTCCGAGATTTGGCGCATGGCCGAGGACGCCGGCAACAAGGACTGGATCCCCGCCTGCGACCGCGCCCCGGTCCCGGTCGAGTACGGCTGCGTTTTCGGCACCGCAGCCACGCGCCCGCGCTCGCTGGGACCCGGCGAGACCATGACGGCGACTGGGCCCAAAATGATGACGGGCCTGATGAGCGGTCCGGGCACCAAGTCCTTCTTTTTCCACTTTTGGGAGATGCCCAAGGACCAGGCCCTCTGCACGGTCGACAAGATCCCCAAGTTTGGGCAGAAGGACAAGGAAGAGCAGCTGGCGTCCGGCGCCCACCTCATCGTCAGCGATGACGGCATGCGCATGGGCGATGTGTTTTCGGAAATTGGCGAGGACTGCGGCATCACGGCGCTCCCCCACTTCGTGATGCGGCGCTGGCACTACGGGCGCGTCATCATCATCGGCGACGCGGCGCACAAGTACAACCCCCTTACGGGCCACGGCGGCAACAGCTGCATCGAGTCGTGCGCGGCGCTGGTCAGCCAGCTGCACTCGCGCGGCCTGATCGAGCCGGGCTTCACGTCCTGGCCGCTGAACGAGGTGACGACCTCCTTTGCCGCTCTCGAGGAGGAGCGCGTCCCCCGCCTGATCGGCATGGTCGAGCAGGCCAAGAAGGCGATGCGCACCTACGCCTGGTACTCGTGGCCGGACAAGCTCATGCACCGCCACGCCGCGCGCATCTTTTCCCAGGAACTCCTCTCGCGCCCGGAGAGCAGCGCCGTCGCCGGCGCCAGCTGCCTCAAGTTCCTGCCCCCGCCCGTCCGCCCCCACGAGTGGCAATACGCCGACGAGGTTACGGTCAAGGACAAGTCGACAACGACGGCCGGCTGGGTCATGGCCACCGCTCTCCCCGCCGCGCTGATCGCCATATTCGCCATGCGCGCCATTAGGGAAGGTCGCGGTGGCGAGTTTCTGGCCAAGTACTCCATGAAGGCCCTCACCGAATCTGCTTAGACGACGCTTGGCACTTTCTGTTTTGCAGCTGTATACGCACGCTCTCTTGCTCCGACACTCTACTCTCCTTTGTTTAATTTGCAACTACCTAGACCCAACCGTCTGTATTAAAGACTGCCACATAGACACATAGATCCCTATATAATTAGACTATTTCGATTTATATGCCTTGTCACTTTCTCCCCACAGCTCCCATGGCATTCCAGGCGCCATGATCTCTGTCCAAACTCCCGAGGGGGAGCGTCGGGGGCCAATCAGTTACCGAGAACCAGGAGGAGCTGTGCACCTCACCGACCATGCTAACCTCATTTCGCTATGCGCCGATTTCTGCATAGGCGCCTAGCTTCACACCACCGTAGCTCCAAGGCAGATTTTCTGTTGCGTGCAGTGTCCATGTAGGAGCCACACACGTATTCGCGCCTACCACGGCTCCAGCCGTTGTCCGCCAGGGTTGGTGCCTATTTAACGACATGTCGAGGGTGCTAAGAAGGACTTGGGTCAAGCGAAATGGTTTATCCAATTCACAAAGCTCTCCACTAGGGCAATTCTGCCAACGACGGACCTACCAGTCTCTCGCAAGCTTCTCGCGGGTATTAACGTGCCAAACGCCACCCTTCCCCACGACTCACAGCTCGTTCTCGCCAAAGACGAGATTGACCGGCCCGTTCTGGCCCCCGCCCATCCGGATCGACCCAAGGATCCAGCCAGACTCGGGGTCCACGACGTCGACGACCTCGCCGCCCACGCCAAAGATCCACCCGCCGCGGCTGGCGCGGACGCCGTCGTAAAAGTACGGGATGGCCCGTGTCGGCGACGTAGAGCGAGCCACCGTCGGGCGAGACTGCGATGCCGTTTGTGTTGCCCTGGAGGTACGCCAGCGGCTTGATGCGCAGGTTGGTGCCGTTCACGAAGTAGAGGGTAGGCGGAACAGGCGCGTTGTAAGGATTTAAATCCCGGCCCTGTTAACAGGGAGTTGTGTTGTTAGCCCAGCCGCAAAAAAAGAAAAAAAGAAAAAAAAAGTCCCTCCACTTGTCCCAAAGTGGGCGAGTTCAAGCCATGCTTACCCAGCCTGACAAGGAGTCCGTAAGGTAGTAGTTCCCCTCCCTGTCCGTGTCGAGATCGTTGAAGCTCATGAAAGGCTGTTCATAGTGGTTGTTCAGAATGGTCTGGCGCTCTCACGTCAAAGGGTCGATGGTGGCCAAATACGCGCTCTCCTCGGGGCCTCCGTCCGTAACAACGTAGAGCTTGCCCTTGCTGTAGACACAGCCATGGACGTTCCAGGTGGGCGGGTTGGTCCGGACCCGCGTCAGGTTGTTGGTCTTGAGGTCCAGAACATATTGGTAGTCGTGGCCGCCGTTTTGGCCGCCGCCCGAGGGGCCCCATTCGACAAAGAACAGCTGGGACGTCTCGGGGATGTGGCACGGAGCCTCGTGGACTTGGAAAGGCAGCACTTGGAGCTGCTGCACCGTTGCGTCGGGGCCAATGATGTCAAAGAATCGAGGATCGTAGGCGACGAAGCTCGACTGGTTTATTTGCTGGTTACTGCATGCTAGCGTTAGCAAGCGTGCCGTTAAGCCGTCAGGAGGCTCAACAGGCAATCCACTCACATGGCGCCAACCGCGCTGTCGGAGACCTTGGCCGCTGACGGTGCGTCGAACCCAGAGCGGTTGAACTTGCCGGGGATTACAGCCAGCAAGGGGTTCTCGTTGGACACCCACGCCCATTGGCTGGCATTGAAACCAGTGGGGATGGCATCGAGCTGCCTCTGGGCGAGAGTCAGCTCCACGAGAGCGAAATGGGCGACGACCTTTGTGGCAAACATCTTGTCCAGCTGGGAGCGAGGCGAAGAATGCTGTGCAAGTCAGACAGGCCGGAAGGGAGCATGCATTATGGGTATTTATTACCAGTACCGACGCCTTGGAACCGGCGCCCATGGGCTGCAAAACCATGACGATGTGGAGCAGAGGCCGCATCCCAGCCTCCCCCGCACTCGGAGACGCCCCGACCGAATACCAGCAGGTCCCCGCCAAGCACCATAATGTGCCCACGGCTGCTTTCACGGCCCCTCTCCGATGGAGCTGGTAGAAGACGGTAGTAACCTCGGCAAAGATCCGGCGCTGGACCGACACGCGACAAGGGTGGCCAATCCTGGTCCAAGAGGCATTTAAGCTATTTAGACTGACCCAGGTCTATATAACAAACTGCTGCCGTCTAGGCCGTGCTCTTTGCAGCAAGGAACTGGGCACTGAAAGGAAAGTCTGCGTAGCCCCTTGGCAGCTTGGGCGTGTAAAAGACGGACCTGTCGTGCTTGACGAGCTCGATCCCCTCGCGTATCCTGAAGACGAGGTCTGGGTTGGGGATGAAAGAGCGGCCAAACGCCACAACCACCTCGTACTTGGCGTACTTTTCATCGACAGCCTGCTTGGCCGACTCGGGCGTGAAGCTCCCGGCCACAACAACGGGGCTTGCGTTGTCCCACTGCTCGACCAGCCAGTCCACGCTCCTGCCCACCCCGCACTCGGCCTCGATGTTGCCGCTGATACGGGCCTCGATCAGGTGCAGGAACGCCAGCCCCCCCGGCAGTTCGCGCAGCTGCGAGACGAGGTAGCGGAAGGTCGGGTCGGGGTCCTCCATCAGCATGCCCTGGAAGTCGCTGTAAGGGCTCAGCCGCAGGCCGACGCGGCTCGCGCCAACGGCGGCGACGACCGCCTTGGTGACCTCGAGGTGGAACCGGGCGCGCTTCTCGATGGAACCGCCCCAAGCGTCGGTGCGGCGGTTGCACGTGTCCTGGAGGAACTGGTCCAGGAGGTAGCCGTTGGCGCCGTGGATCTCGACGCCGTCGAAGCCCGCGGCGATGGCGTTCTTGGCGGCGGTCGCGTAGGCAGCGATGACGTCCCAGATCTGCTCCTCGGTCATGGCCTCGGGCACCTGGCCGTCCGGGGTGACGGGGAGCGCGCTCGAAGAGTACAGGGTCTTCTTGGGGGCTCCTGGGATGACGTAGCCGGTGCGGCCCATGTGCCACAGCTGGCAGAAGATGAAGGAGCCCTTGGCGTGCACGGCGTCGGCGATGGGCCGCCACGCCGCAATCTGAGCGTCGGACCAGATGCCCGGAACGTTGCGCGTTGCGCCTCCGGCGGTGGGGGAGACCAAGGTGGCCTCGGAGATCAGGAGCGTGCCAGGGGCACTGGCGCGCTGCTCGTAGTACTCTGGCATCGCTCAATGTCAGCTCTGGCGACCGAGGTGGCCTGGATGTGAGGGCAAAGCAGCCGCCAACCTTTGACGATGGGCTCCATGGGCAGGTGGTCGTCGGTGATGCGGAACCGGGTCAGGGGCGCCATGGCGATGCGGTGGTGCAGCTGCACCTCGCCGATCTTGATGGGAGCAAAGAGCTTGGTCATTGTGTCTGGAGTCCGGCTGTTCTGCCTTTTGACGATGCGAGCCAAGCAGGTTGAGACGGGATTCACGGGGTCACGGCGGGCAAGAAGCGTTGACAGAATTTGGCGTGGAGTTGCGGTTCCTGAACAGCCAGAAGAGCCAGGACGAAGGACCCATACGCCCTTAATCTACTGCCGCGAGGCGGCAGCAGAGCGCCGCAGAATCAGGGCATTTATCAGCTGGTCCACTCGCGCGCGCATTACTAAGGCGCTCAGCTTGCACGAGCCGTGAAGCCGCACTCCGACTCGGTTGCTGTGCAGCGAGCGGGTTATTGTACATCATGAAGTTTTGCTGCTTGGCGGGGCAAACAGCCGTCGTGACGCCAGGTTTTTTTTTTCGGCACGTTTTGGGCCGATATATGGGGTCTGTCTGGGCGGATTAATAATTCCATGGACAGCGCCGAGCCTCACTGGACGCAGCAGCATCGCGGCCCTGAACTGGCCGATGCGGGCACCGCCTGGTGGGGCCGCCACCAGATACCTCTGTGCTGTCGGCCCCACCTGGCGGCTCCAGTCGCCAGCCAGGTGACGTCGGCCCCTGAGAGCCACGGCGAATCGCCTCCCTTCCGCAGTTGTCGGCCTGTCTAGTGCCGCAGCGGCGGCCAGGCGAGATGCCGGGCCGCCCTGGCTCGCAGACGCGGAGATTTAAATGATGACGAAAAAAAAAAAAACGCCCGAGTCTCGTCAGCCCTCCTCCGCCACACGCCACCAGCCGCTTCGCCCGTCGGCAGCCAGAGACGCCCCTTTTGCTCGCCATGACGACCAAGACCGAGGACCCAAGTGCTGACCCGGAGCGGCAGGCCGCGCCCGACGGCAGCGACGCCGAGAGCGTGGGCGGCCAGCGCGAGGCCATGACCACGCGCCAGTTGCTCCTTGCCTTCCCCGCCCTCTCCATCTCGCTCTTTGTGTCCTTCATCGACCAGACCAGCGTCTCGACGGCGCTGCCAGCCGTGGCCCAGGACCTCGACACGGGCGCCGCCACCTCGTGGGTCGGCGCCTCCTTCCTCATCGCCTCGACCGCCTTCCAGATGATCAACGGCCGCCTGTCCGACATCTTTGGCCGCAAGAACCTGCTGCTCGCCTGCCTGGGCCTCATGGCCCTCGGCGACCTGCTGTGCGGCTTCGCCGCCACCAAGGAGCAGCTGTTTGCCTTCCGCGCAGTCGCTGGCATCGGTGGCGGCGGCGTCAACAGCATCGTCATGATCATCGTCAGCGACATCACCACCCTCGAGAGCCGCGGCAAGTACCAGGGCATCCTGGGCGCCATGATCGCCCTCGCCAACGGCGTCGGGCCCTTCCTGGGCGGCGTCGTCGTCCAGCAGGCCACCTGGCGCTGGGTCTTTTGGATCATCCCGCTGCTGGCCGCCCCCACAGCCGCCGTCATCTTCTTCTTCCTGCCACTCAAGAGGCAGCAGGACGGCGAGGGATACCTGGCCAAGGTCAAGCGCATCGACCACGGTGGCGTCGTCCTGAACCTGGCCTCGGTCCTGCTGGTCCTGGTCCCCCTCTCCGGCGGCGGCGCCACCTACGCCTGGGACTCGCCCTTCCTCATCGGGACCCTGACTGCCGGCTGCGTGCTGTGGGCGCTCTTCGTCTTGTACGAGTGGAAGGTCGCGCCGCTGCCCATAATGCCGCTGCGCCTCTACCGCGCCCCGCACTGCGCGTACCTGTACGCCCAGGCCTTCCTCACCGGCCTGGCCTACTTTGGCGCCTTTTTCTACCTGCCCATTTACTTCCAGTCCGTCCTGGCCAAGAGCCCGCTGCTCTCGGGGGTGCTGTTGCTGTCGCTAGTCATCTCGTCGTCTGCCGCCTCCATCGCCTCGGGGTTCATAATGGCCCGTACTGGACGCTACATGCCTTGCATCCTGGTCGGCTTTGGGCTTTGGACTTTGGGCAACGGCCTAACCCTCCGCTTCGGAAGAGATACCGACGTGGGTTTCATCGTAGGGGCGCTTCTGATCCAGGGAGCCGGTACCGGCCTTACGTTGCAGCCGACGCTGGTAGGCATGTACGCCAACTCGGAGAGCAGAGACAGGGCCGTCACGACTGGCCTGCGCAACTTTATTCGGACAGTGGGCGGCGCCTTCGGGCTCGTCGTTGCCGGTGCCATCCTCTCAAACACACTTAAGAAGGACCTCTCCTCCGCTATGCTGCCTCCGCAAACGATTGCCAGCCTCACATCGTCTGCGTACGCTATCGACTCGCTCGGACTAACATCAGAGGAAACAAGCTTAATATTGGATGTGTACATGCAAGGGCTGCACTACATTTTCATCTTCTTTACAGCTTGCTCTGGTTCAAGCCTACTTCTAACGCCTGGCGTAGGGAATACTGATTTACGAAACGGCGGGAAAGTAAAGGAAGAAGTCGAAGTTAAGCAAGAAAGAGAAGCAACCGAATAAAAAGGGATAAATATTAGACGCAGTACTGTAATATAGCAAGGTCTCAGATTCAAAAGTCAGAGTGGCAAACAACAGTGACACGAAATGTAGAACCCGACGCTGATTACTTTCGTTGCGAGACGCGATTTTAGCTTTCCTTTTTTAATCAATTAGTTCTGTCTACAAGCGATGGTTGTGATCTGTAATTAATTGCAACCTACTAAAGCGGACTTCTTTTTATCTGCGTGCGAAGCCTGGAGTCAGCGAGCTATGTTCCAGGTGTTTTGTTGTGTCACGTCCAATGCAGGATGACTTGGAACCGATGGCGGAGTTCCGCCAGGATGACCGTCACGGGCCAGCGACATAGCGCTTCCGCACACAGCCCCTGCCTCTTGGCGGCTGAGCATCCGCAACCGACAAAGCCCCGACGGCTTAAGAGGTGGCATTGCAGTTGCTCTATGAGATGGAAGCATTCAGGCGAAGGATATCGCGTTTATAAGTGCCCAGCACAGAACCCTCTGGTCCTCGTGTTTGCAACTAATTATCACAGCCTTTATTCTCTCCTCCTCTTCGCTTTACAATCAACTGTCATTTCATCTCTCCCAAAATGCCTGGTCCTAACCACAACACCATCACTGCCCGCTGGGCAAGCGAGAACAAGCCACCCCTCAGCATCAAAGGGGGCCTGTCCAAGATGTGGTGGTCGGCCAAGAACCCTCCCGCCGAGCCGGCCGTCTCCTTCGCCGGCAAGACCGTGCTGGTGACTGGCGCCAACACGGGCCTCGGCTTTGCAGCGGCCCTCTGCTACGCCGCCAGGGGCGTCTCGACCCTCATCCTCGCCGTCAGGTCCGCCACAAAGGGCGAGGCGGCTCGGAAGGAAATCGCCGCGCGCACCGGCATGGCGCCCGACCGCGTCGTGGTCATGACGGTCGACCTCTGCTCCTTCGATTCGGTGCGCGGCTTTGCCGCCCAGTTGGCCCAGAGGGCTCCCCGTCTCGACGTCGCGCTGCTGAACGCGGGCCTCGCGAGCCCGGCTTTTGCTCGCAACGAGGCGGGATGGGAGACCGCTCTGCAGGTCAATGTGCTCGCCACGGCCCTGATGGCGGTCCTCATCCTGCCGCTGCTGCACGCTTCCGCAGACAGCGGCAAGGACCAGCCGCATTTAACTTTTGTGAATAGTGAAGGGCATGGCGAGGCCAAGCGCGAGTGGCTGGAGAAGTTTGACGGGAGCCTGCTCAGGGCCGCAAACGACGAGGCCACGTTCGACCAGCGCAAGCATTATGGGATGATCAAGCTGCTTGGCATGGCAGCGATCCAAGCCATCGCGCGCAGCCCGGCGGCCACGGGAGACGACGCGTCGCAGCGTCCTCGGGTTATCGTGAACTCGTGCTGCCCGTCGCTTTGCAAGACAGACCTTGGCAGGGAGTTCCCGTTGATTCAAAGGGCTGTCACGGGTGTCTTCCAGTCAGTCTTTGCCCGCTCTTCCGAGGAGGGCGGCAGGACGCTGGTAAGTGCCACAGCACTCGGGCCCGAGAGCCATGGACAGTTTTGGCAGCACGATATGCTTATGCCGTAAGTACTCTGCCCAAGCTCCATACCCGGTCATTTCTTGGCTGTGCTTGAGCAGTCCTTGACTAACACTACAAAGAATGGGCGAGCTGGCCCAGGATAGGGCTTTTATGGAAAAGACATGGCTTGAAATCATGGGGGTTCTCCTAAAGGTGCAGCCCGATTTGGCCACTCGCTTGGCAAGCTAGACACATGATCCTTGTGAGCAAAAGATAGAGGTGAAGGCTTTGTTGTGTGCATGTCGGAGAGCTGATGGAGTTGGGATTCTGCTGGCTATTATGTAAAGAAACGTATCCAATGTGCGTATCACTCTCGCAAGAGTCATGGTCCTTTGCACGGCTCTTCCCGCTCATTCCGGGCAACCGGCCACACCAGCATAGCCAAACTTGCAAATTCAGGAGCTTCGTGTGGCCAGGCGGGCATCGGTCCCCGGCTACATGGGTATTGTCGATGATATTCTGGATCTCGTGGAGATCATGCTCTTCCAAGAGCACCTCCTTGCAGTTTTCCCCCACGTCTGCTGGTCGCGAGTTTAAAGCCGGGCCGCCTCACCGCGTGCGGCTACGCAACAGCACGTCGACTTGAGTAATTTACAGCACTGGCAGATTAAGCCGCACCTGGAGCTGGACATGGTAACCAAGGAGGCACCTCAAAGCTGTTCTTTGGCAGGCCAGGGGAAGGTACCTGGGTTATACTGCGACTTTGGTTACAAAAGATCAAGGAGAAAAAGCTACTTCAGGGGGCCTCGCTAATGTGTGGCGAAGGCGACGGCGTCCACACCTCGACGGGCTTGTGCGCCGCCTCGGGCTGCACCACGACGGGAGATGGCGCCGCCGGCGTCTCCGCAGCCGCCGCAGCCGCCTCCTTCTTCTTCTTCTTGCGCATCTGCACCCACAGCGTTGCCGTCGCCACCAGCAGGCTGGGCACGCCGACGCCCAGGCTCGCCGCGAGCGCGATCACGTCCGACTGGCTCAGCCCGCCGCCCTGCGCTCCTCCTCCGGCCACAGTTGTCGTCGGCGTGGGGAGTCCGTCGCCGCCTGCATTGGCCGCGGGCGTGCTGCCCGCCCCCGTGCCCCTGCTGGCGGCGGCGGTGGTCGCCGCGGGCGCGTCCGCGTTTGCCGTCCTGCAGTAGCCGTCGTACAGGCCCTGCATGCTGGCGGCCTCGTCCCTCCAGGCGGCGACGCTCCTGGCGCAGCGGTCGCTGACGCACGACGTGATGTACGAGGCCGCCGACGAGGCCAGCCTGGCCGCGCAGTAGCACGCGTTGAGGGGGCCGCAGCCGCAGCCGAGCCCGACGCCCAGGTCCTGGTAGCCCGCGTTCACGCCGCACTGGAAGACGCCGCTGTAAACCAGGCAGCCGGCCGCGCACGCGCGCGCCGTCGAGTAGGCCGCGTCTCTGCCGAGCGAGACGGCCGCTGTCGGGCCGGACTTTTCCTGGGCCGAGGATGGGCATGCGCCTAGGACGATGCTTGTTGCCGCCGCGAGGATGACACGCTGGAGGGATGGCGCCGCGGGGGCGGGTCGAGATGGTGGCCGTCGGACCATCGTGAGGGATCTGAGAGGGGAAAGTGACTTGTTTTGTCGCTGGGAAGCAAGGCGTCTATGGCCGGTATTCTGTGGTGTCCGAGGAGGAAGATGAATACAACTCCGACGCCTCACGCCTCGCAGGTTACACAGAAAGGCACAAGCAGGGCTGGACATTTTATGCACTGCCCTTATAACACGAGAATCACAAGATCCCGACACTTGTGTACTCGCCGTGCTAGCCCGAGTCTAGGCTGCGGCTGATGCTGCCAAGAGCGCAGAGGCATGCAGCCCGTCGGCTTTGGTCCAATATTGGAATGGCTCGATTCCAGCTCAGGGGCGCTCTCAACGTCTACTGGGGCCTTCTCTTTCAGCATTAAAGCGAGTGGCGCCTGTAGCCTGTGCTCGAACGATTGGTCAGACTCCAAGACTGTAGATATGGGCTTCATTTCAACCAATTAATTTAGTGCACCATCCTCCTCCCCCCGCCTCATGCCTGTGCCTCGGCCTCGACCGCGTCGGCCATCTGCCCCAGCGTGTCAAACTTCCAGTCGTAGACCTCGTCGGGCCGGTTCCCCATGACGGCGCCGGGCCGGGAGATCCAGCAGCTCCTGACGCCGGCGGCGCGGGCCGGGTGGTGGTCGTGGAACTGGCTCTGCGCCGTCTGCAGCACGGCGTCCCTCCCGGCCCCGAACTCGGCCTCGACGCGCTCGAGCATGTAGGCAAAGTTGCGCGGGTCGGGCTTGTAGGAGCCAATGTCCTGGGCCGTCAGCACGGCGTCGAAGGCGACGCCGCCCAGCGGGCCGGCGTCGGAGGCGGCAAAGGACTCCCGGTCGACGTTGGAGAGCACGACGAGCTTGAAGTGCCTCTGCAGGCGGCGCAGGGCGTCGACCGTGTCCGGGAAGGCGGGCCAGCGGCCGACGCTGTCGCCAAAGGCGCGCGACTCGGCCGGCGTCGGGGCCTTGGCCAGCCCCAGGCGGGCGGCCAGCTGCGAGTGCACGGCGGCCAGGAGGTCCGAGTACAGCATGTCCGGGGTCTCAGCCTGCTGCTTGGCCTCGAGCTCGCCCAGGACGGGCAGCAGGGCCTCCTTGGTGGTGGTGTAGTTGTTTGCGGCAAAGAGCGGCTGCAGCGCCGCGACGATGCCCGTCTCCCAGTCGATCAGGGTGCCGTAGACGTCAAAGGTGAGGACCTTGAAGTCTGTGAGGCTGGGCATGGTGGCGGGTGCTGGTGGGTGCTGGTGGAGATGCTCGGTGGCAGTGAAGGCTCTGGTTGATGCGGGGTGACCGTGGTAGACTCGATGGTCTTTTGTATGTATGTGTGTTGTTCTGCCTGTTTTCTGCTTGCGGGTGTGCACGTACAAATGCTCATGTAGATAAATACCTATGTATGCACCTCGAAAGGGGCACTGCGATGACAGCAATGGCGATATTTAAGCCAGTTAGCAGCTTGGGTGCGCATACCAAACTTGGCATTGACATAAAGGGCGCGCCCCTCTTCCCTCGCTCGGCACCCCGCCACGCTGCATCACTCACTCAGCTGCCTGGAACCCTGGCTTTCCCGAGCTGCGCCGACCACCAAGTGCTGGACGAGGACACCAGCTGCGCCGTCAGCCAGCAGTTAAACGCACGCACCGCACACCGCGGTCTGCACAAAAAATCATTGGTTTATATGTTCAGATAAAACTAGCGACGACGTCCACAGCCGCCCTCAGCACCACGCAAACTTGTCGTTGGCCACCCACTCCACCTCGCGCTGCCCGCCGCCGCCGCTGCCGTTGCTGCCGCCCCCGTCGCCGCCACCGTACCACATCAGGCTGGAGATGCTGTCCTCCTCGCGCGTCACCCACTCGCACGGGATCCCGCACTCCTCGACCATCCTGCGCACGACGCCCGTCGGGTTCCACATCTGCACGTTGCACACGCGCCAGAGCCGCGCCTCGCGCTGCGCCATGGCCAGGATGCCCCGGAACCCGCGCGCCAGCTCCGCGGCCGGCATCCTGTCGGCGTCCTCCACCACCACCCGCAGCAGGTAGAGCGTGTTGCCCTCGGCCTTGGCCAGCCCGCCGTAGTAGTTGCGCGCCCACACGGCCCACACGCGCCGCCCCGACGACGGCGACGTGAAGACGGCGCCCCGCACCTGCGGCGTGCGCCCGTCCGGGAAAATGTGCGAGCACATGTAGTCCTCGCGGTCCAGGTGCCACACCATCGTGTCCAGGTTGGGCACCAGCGCCACCGCCGCCCTGCCCGTCTTGGCCGCGATCTCGGGCAGGTGCTCGCGCAGCAGCTCCTCGTCCAGCGCGCAGAGCCCGGCCAGCTCGCCGCGGTCAATCGGCCGCACGGCGGCATCTTCTGTTGATGCTGATGCAGAGGCGTTGCTGCTGCTGCTGCTGCTGCCGTTCTCTTCCGGCGCCGGCATCCACGACACGTGGGTGCTTTGGTCGGGCACCCAGCCGAACTTGCTGTAGAACTTCTTGCCAATGTCCGAGTACAGGACGGTGAACAGCGCGTTCCCCTTGGCCTGGCCCCCTTGGCACAGGTCGGCCTGGTAAGTCCGCAGCGCCTCGCGCAGCTCCTTCATCATGCGGGTGGCGTAGCCCTGGCCCCTGAACTCGGGGTCCGTGAAGACGGCCCCTATCGCGTGCGCCACGGCGTCTCTCGCCGGCGTCGCGCCCTGTTCCGACGACGACGACGACGACGGCGGCGGCGGCGGGTACGACACCACGGCGGCCTTGCGGTACGTGTCGCAGGATGACAGGATGGGCCGCGAGTCGGGCGGCAGCCGGCTGTCGGTCAGGATCCAGCTGCTCTGCAGCCCGTCCTTGGACCCGGGGATGGTGTACAGGTAGGCCTCGCGCTGGACGTAGTCTTCCCGCGATAGTGCGGGGCCCCACGGCCCGTGTGTCATGGTCCAGATCCGCCTCAGCTCCGCGCTCGTCGGGTGCACGAGCGCGAGGAAGGGCGCCGACGCCGGCGGCAGGTCCTCTGATCGTCCGTACGAACCCATCGTGGCCGCGATGTCTGGTCGGTTGTCGGTTGTCGGTGGTCGGTGGTCGGTGCAAGGGTGGAGCACAGTAGCGGCTCAGAAAACAAAGAAATGTATACAAAGCAGGCAGCAGGCGTCGTCCAGGCAGCTGTGGGCCTGGGACGTCGTCGAGGGTTGGTGGCTGAGCCCAAGCAGGTGTGCGTGGGCGCCAACGTGCTCCACTGCTGTGATGAAACTGCACTCAGCAGCACGGCGGGCAGGCCGCAATATCCAACTCAATGTCCGGGGCCTTTGGGTCAAGTCGGCGGCGGGTTGGGTTTCAGCTGCAAACGGGCAACAGACGCGAGATGCGAGGGGAGCACAGACGGACGGGCAGACGTGCGAGGAGCCTCAAATATGAGCCCGGTCCGCCCTCCTCCCTGCCTCGCCCGCCTTGCACTAAGCTGCGTCTGCGCTGCAGCCAACATCGGTGCAAATGCACGCTGACACTGGTGTGGGTCCACAGCGAGGTCGGGATTCCTTGCCCGACCACGCTCTTCCTTGCCAGACCATGTCCTTCCGCCGGCCCCGCGGCCAATGAGACTGGCGCGTGGCCGCCGCTTTGGGCCATGCAGTGACGGCCGTTGCATTCGGTCGTTGGACGCCGGCGAGCCCTGTGCCAACCAGGGCCGGCTGCATCGGGGCCTGCTGCGATTCATGTTCCCCGCGATAAGCCGAGTGGCCGCGCGAGAAGGGGGGAGCGAGAGAGGGGCGGGCGGCATCATCCCTGTGGCAGCGCTGCTCCGGGGAGGACAAACAAACAACAGCAGGCAGCAAGCGCCCCTCGAGCCAAGACACGCCCGGTGGACTCGCGCGAGGCAGGCCAGCTGACGGCCTCCCTGTGCCGGCCGAGCCACGGGACCCATGATGCTGGGCCGATCCAGCACAACCGCCCGCCATGCCATGCCGGGGGGGTGCGGGAGCCGCTGGGGCCGCGCCCACCAGCGCCAGGGCCCCTCCCCCGCGCCCGAAGCCGAACCCAGGTCAGCTGGCCGCCTTGGCCCCTCGCTTTTTACGTCAGAGCTTCCTGTTTCTGCCTGTAGGTCAAACACCAACGCTGGAATGTGCAATGCTACTAGCCTGCCGCCACCATGGCGCCTCGCTAGCGGTGCAAGGGAGCCAAGGCGATCCCGCCGCTGGGGGTGGGCGGTGACCGCGCCTGTCCTGCATCATCCTAAAGCCGACAGTAGGCGGCCCTGGCTCCATCGCCCTGCTTGAGTCCCGCCCTGGGCGCCGACAATGCCGACAAGGCCGACACCGGCGGTCCGTGGTCGGAACTAGGATGTCATGCAGCTGCCGACTGTCGCTAACCCGGACTGGTTTGTGCTGCCGTAGTTAGCATGTACCTACCTACATGGGTATGGTATAATGAATGGGTATGTATGCAGCCGCCTGCCCGCCATTCGGCAAATCGGCCCAGAAACACAACTCAAAAGTGACTCCCTGTGCAGCCTTCATCGAATGCATTCGTAAAAACATGGACCTGACCTGACCGACCCGAGCCTTCTAAGTGACATCCCGACTCCTCGGCATGGAGAACAAAAAAAAAGTTAGGAGAGATCGTATAGAGAACAAAAGACCCAACAGATTTTTTTTCTTCTTCTTCCTGTTCTTGGTTACTGCTGCTCGTCTAGTGGCCGTGTCCATCGTCCTCCTCCAGCCTCTGCTCTGGGTCCAGCTTGATGAGCGTGTCGATGCGCATGATGCTGATGCACGCCTCGACGGCACTCTTGAGCTGCCGCACCTTGCTGATGCTCGGCTCCAGGACACCTGCCTTGATCTGGTCCACGAGCTTGCCGCGCGCCAGGTCCAGGCCGTAGTTGCGGTAGCCCTTCTTGCGCGCCACCACGCGCTCATCCTCGTTGGCGTCGGCCCCGTCCTGCGTCTTTTGCGAGAGCGCGTGCCGCGCCCGCAGCTGCGCCACCAGGTCCGACGCGTCCTTGGCCGCGTTGATGCAGAGCGTCTTGGGGATTACCAGCAGCGATTGCGCAAACTCGCCAATCGCCAGCTGCTCCCGCGACCCCACCGTGCCCGCGAACTCCTCCAGGTAAATGTGCAGCGCCGTCTCCACCGCGCCGCCGCCGGGCACTATGCTGCCGCTCTCGAGCGTCCGCTTCACCGCGCACAGAGAGTCGTGCACCGACCGCTCCATCTCGTCCAGCTGGAAGTCGTTGGAGCCACGCAGGATAATCGAGGCCGACGAGTGCGTCTTGGTGCCCTTGATCAGGATGCACTCGTCGTCCGAGATGCGCTCCTGCGACACCTCGTCGGCGTGGCCCAGGTACGACGGCTCAAACTTCTCGTCGCCGTTGAGGTCCGACAGCGTGCTGAGCAGGGTGGCTCCCGTAGCCCGCGCGATACGGCGCAGGTCCTCCTTCTTGCAGCGGCGCACCGCCATCGCACCGCGCTCGACGAAAAACTTGAGGCAGAGGTCGTCGATGCCCTTGGTCGTCAGCACCACGTTGGCGCCGGCCTTGAGGATCATCTCGATGCGGTCGATAACCATGCCCGCCTCGCGCGCCCGGATCTGCTCGAGCTGCTGCGGGTCGTCGACCGTGATCTGCACGCCCAGCTTCATGCGCTCCTTCTGGAAGTTGATGTCGAGCACCGCGATCTTGGCGTCCGTGATGCGCGTCTTCATGGCCTGCGACGCCACTGTGCAGTTGAGCGCGTAGCCCTTGACCAGGACCGACTCGAGCGAGCCGCGGCCGTGGGCCTTGAGGATGTTGACGGCCTTGACGGGGTACTTGGTCTCGCTGCGGTTGTTGGTGGTCTTGACGGCCTGGATCGCGTCCACGACCATGTTGGCGAAGAAGTCCGAGTCGGCGCCGATGATCTTGCTGGACATGGACGTCTTGGCGATGCTGATGAGCGAGTCACGCCCCAGGTTCTCGACCTTGACGCTGACGTTGTCGTTCATGTACTTGACAGCCTCACGCAGCGCCAGCCGGTAGCCCGTGATGATGGTCGTCGGGTGTATGCGGTTGCGCATCAACTCGTTCGCCCTCCTCAGCAGCTCCGCCGCGATCAGCACCACCGACGTGGTGCCGTCGCCCACCTCCTTGTCTTGTTGTTGGGCCAGGTCCACCAGGATCTTGCCGGCGGGGTGCTCGACGTCTAGTAAGCTGAGGATGGTGGCGCCGTCGTTTGTGACCGTGACGTCCTGCAAAGCAATCAGAAACCGACATGTCAGCGTCCTCCGTCTATCCGGTGCGTCCCAGTCGGCGTGGTCGCGGCAGTCTGGTGCCGCGATGTCTGCAAGGGTCGGAGGGGGTGCCGAGAACGTACGCCGATGTCGTCCACCATCATCTTGTCGAGGCCGCTCGGGCCGAACGAGCTCTTGACTACATTTGCGATGGCCTGGGTCGCAAGAACTGCGGGTGGAGGACAAAGAGGTTAGCTCGACCTCCTTCAGCGGGCCTTTGGGTGCTGGGTCCTGCGAGGCGCCTCACCATTCTGATCACGGATGTCAGGGCCCGAAATCTTCTGGCCTCCGAGGAACAGCGTGCCGTTCCCCGGCTGTGCAAACATGGACGCCATGCTCAGAGGAAGGGGACTGGAACGTAGCGGCTGCTGGCTTGGGGGGAGGTGGGTATCAAGAGGTCGTTGCGACAGCAGGCCTTGGGTTGGTGGCGGCGTTGTTGTGGCGGCGGTGGGGGAGTAGCAGAAATTCGGGTTGCAGTGAGTGCTTCGAGCTGTCGCCGCCGCCGACCGCCTTTGCGAGTTGGAGCTCCAGAAGGTGGGCAGGCACCCGCCGCCCGCACGGCCAGCCTGGGAACTTTTTTTTTCGGCTGATGCAGTTGTTCCATGCCGTTCTGGTTGTTTGACAAGGGTAGGAACATGGGTTCGCGCCTGCTGATTGGCTGGTGGCGCCAGGGATCCTGGAGCTTCTTGACATGCAAGCCACAACTCGAGTGGTCCCCCTGTGGCTGCCGCTGTAGCCCCCCAGCCTCTGCCCCTCCATCAACTCTAGCCCCTCCATTTACTGTCCCGCTCTGGGGCCTGAGTCTTGCGCGTGTGCGAGACGGAATGCGGGGCACAAATTCGCGGCTGCGTTTAATATTTATCCAGCCATTGAGCCCAGCAGCCACCGCCGGGAGAAGCACCCTCAGCCGCCCTCCCCTCGGCCCTGAGTCAACATTTTGGGGGACTTTGGCGACCCAATTCTCGCCTGGCGCGCCGCCTCCACCATCCCACCACATCCCGCCTGCGCCCGACACGACAGTGCCCGCGAGAGCGATCGACGACAGCAGCACCCGCACGTCTCACGAACCAACGCCGCCGCCGACATGGCCGACAACGAGCAGCAGCCGCCGGCCGCGGCGCCCGAGCAGTCGACGGAGCCGTCCAAGAGCGCGCTGAAGAAGGCGGCCAAGGCGGCGCAGAAGGGCGCCGACAAGGCTGCCAAGGCGGCAAAGCAGATGCCCGTGCAGACCAAGAAGACGGACGACATCATCGGCATCACCGTCTCCAAGGACGACAACTTTGCCCAGTGGTACCAGGAGGTGGTGCTCAAGGCCGAGATGATCGAGTACTACAACGAGATCTCGGGCTTCTACATCCTGCGCCCTGCCGCCATGTTCGTCTGGAGCCAGATCCGCAAGTGGTTCCAGGACAGGATCGACCTCATGGGCGTCGAGGAGACCAGCTTCCCCATGTTCCTGTCGTCCAAGTCGCTCGAGAAGGAGAAGGACCACGTCGAGGGCTTCGCGCCCGAGCTGGCCTGGGTCACCAAGGCGTAAGTCCAGGGCCCCCGCCGGCTCCTTTGGTGTGCGATGCATGGAGACTGACGCCCGCCTTGCCGACGACCCCAGTGGAGACAAGGACCTCGAGGTGCCCGTCGCGGTCCGCCCGACGTCCGAGGCCGTCATGTACCCCTACTACGCCAAGTGGATCCGGAGCCACCGCGACCTGCCGCTGCGCCTGAACCAGTGGAACTCGGTCGTGCGCTGGGAGGCCAAGCAGACGACGCCCTTCCTGCGGGCCAGGGAGTTCCTGTGGCAGGAGGGCCACACGGCCCATCTCTCCGAGGAGCTGGCCGGCAAGGAGGTGCTGGAGATCCTCGAGCTGTACGCGGGCGTCTACGAGCAGCTGCTCGCCGTCCCCGTCGTGCGCGGCAAGAAGACGGAGAACGAGAAGTTTGCCGGTGGCTACTACACCACCACGGTCGAGGGCTACATCCCCTCCAACGGCCGCGGCATCCAGGGCGCCACGTCGCACTGCCTGGGCCAGAACTTCAGCAAGATGTTTGACATCACGGTCGAGGACCCGGCCAAGCAGGGCAGCCACCTGCACGTCTGGCAAAACTCGTGGGGTCTGTCGACGCGCGTCATCGGCGTCATGGTCATGATCCACGGCGACGACAAGGGCCTGGTGCTCCCGCCCCGCATCGCCAAGATCCAGACCGTGCTGATCCCCGTCGGGCTCACGGCCAAGACGACGCCCGAGGAGCGGGCCAAGCACGGCGACAAGGTGGAGGAGATCAGGAAGACGCTCAAGGACGCCGGCCTTCGCGTCGAGGCCGACCTGCGCGAGGGCTACACGCCGCCGTGGAAGTTCAACGACTGGGAGCTCAAGGGCGTGCCGCTGCGCCTCGAGTTTGGTCCCAAGGACGCGGCCAAGGACGTCGTTAGCTATGCGCGTCGCGACACGGGGGAGAAGGGCACCATCCCCATCGCCGAGCTCGCCACCAAGGTCCCCGAGCTGCTCGAGACGATCCAGAAGGCCCTGTACGACAAGGCGGACGCCGCCTTCCGGTCGCACCGCCTCGTCATCTCCGAGTGGGACAAGGTCGTGCCGGCGCTCGACTCCAAGAACGTCGTGCTCATC
The DNA here is from genome assembly GCA_003049435.1 of Nakataea oryzae. Taxonomy (NCBI): domain Eukaryota; kingdom Fungi; phylum Ascomycota; class Sordariomycetes; order Magnaporthales; family Magnaporthaceae; genus Nakataea; species Nakataea oryzae. The sequence continues at coordinate 22,940 of PYSQ01000063.1, read as the reverse complement.
CCGCACTGCCTGGACGGCAAGTGCGAGGACCACATCAAGGACATCACCAAGGGCAGCGGCGTGGAGCTGATGGCCGACGGGCAGAAGGCGCCGTCGATGGGCATGAAGAGCCTGTGCATTCCTTTTGAGCAGCCCGAGACGGGCATCGTCAAGGGCGAGACCAAGTGCCTGAGCCCCGACTGCGACAAGCTGGCCGAGACCTTTGTCATGTTTGGTAGGAGTTACTAGGGCCACGGCCAAATAGGACGTCTGTGCATGATCGGCTAGGCTGCAGAGCCTTGCAATCTTGCTCCATGTGACTGTGTGCTCTCTTTCTCGTCTGCGGGTGCTCTTTGTCATTCACAAAACCTTTTTTACTTTGGGCGGTTGCGGGCGGAGTAGGTGTCTCGGGGGTCATTTTGTGTGGGTTGCGCCACTTTGGACTGTTTCGGGGTGAGAGGACGGCATAGAAGCTGCATCGGATTCATTACTTGTCGCTAGATGCCTCCAAAACTATGTGTCCTCACCTCGCATGTGCCAGATGCTCTTTCCAGATATCGGGGGTTTGTGCGGCTCTGGGCCCTGCTGCCGCGGTTGTTACCCCGTGCAGGTTCCATTTCGAGACGGCTGGTGCTGACGGAAAGCCAAAAAGGTACTACTGCACGTTTCACGTCGCGGTTCGTCGCCGGCTATTGTTCCTGCGACCCTGTCCAGGAAATGCGATCAATGATAGCCGCAAATTAATCAGACCGCGGGATCGTCCGTTCATTGCCAATCGTTTCCCATGTTTCGTGTTTCCGCAGCGTGTTCGAAGCCGGGCTTGCTATGCGGCGTCTTAATCAGTACCAAGACACCGATGATAAAAACAAAGAAATAAGTAAAAATACAAACCGAAAAAAAAACATCAGGATTTTGACCATGCAGGTAAACTTTTCCTGGCCCGAAAATCGTACACGCCTTGCATAAACACAACTCCCGCATTACCAAGATTTAAACAATACTTGATGCGCCCTTGTGATGCCCCTGTTTGCAGGGCCGAGCCGCCCCGAGCACATTACCAAAATAATCATCGCCCTTGTGCCTCCCGTCGCTCGAGACGCTGACCGAGTTGCCCATGCCGACCTCCTCGCCGGGCGACAGCGGCGCCAGCTGGATCTCGCAGTCGGTGTCGGCGGCGTGGGCGTGGGCGGGGTCTGCGTCGCCGCGGCGGGGGCCGGCGGCCTTGTTGTTGTTGTTGTTGTTGTTGTTGGGGTTGCTGGCGTCGGTCGAGTCGAGGCTCCCAAACGCCAGCTTCTTGTGCCTTCCGCTGAAGCGGTTGCTGAGCTTGTTGGCGGTGGCGCGCCAGGTCTTGGTGGCCAGCGGCCGGAGGGCCATGCAGGCGACGATCATGATGGAGACGGCGAACTCGGTGGTCGCCCAGACGTCTGTGGGCAGCAAGCGTCAGCAATCAAAAAAAAAAAAAACAAAAAAAAAAAAAAAAAAAAAAAAAAAAAAAAAAAAAAAAGGGGGGGGGGGGATGCGTGGAAAAAGAAGAAGCCAAGGCGGGGGCAGACGCGGACGCGGACGCGAGGCACGCTATTGCTTACACACTGAAATGTAGTTGCCCGTGTACATCATGGAGATGAAGCGTCCCGAGCTCACTATTATGGTGATGATTCCCAGCGAGAAGACGATGACGAGGCCGATCTTTTGGCCGCCCGCGAGGGAGTTTAAGCGGCGCAGCAGAGGTATCGGGAGGAGAAATACTGGTTCGCGGGGACAGTCCGTCAGAGCCAGGCCCTGTTTTCTTGTTCTTGTTTTGGGTTTGAAGGGACCGCGACTTACTCAGGGCCTCGATGGTGATGCACATGGCCCAGTTGCTGACCATCAGCTCGGTCGAGGAGAAGGTGGAACACCCGTCGCCCTCGACGGCCCAGTTGACGGAGGGGTCCCTGCCGCACCAGAAGGTGTCGGTGAAGATGGTGATGAGCACGCTGATGACCGTGACCGCCGTGAGCAGGTACAGGCCGACGCGGAGGGCCCGCTCGTGGCGGGGGATCAGCTGGTAGTAGATGGCCAGCATGCTCAGCTTGGGCAGGTACAGGCCGACGTCGAAAAAGTAGTTGGTGGCGAAGCGGATCTTGCCCAGGCCCTCGCTGATCATGCCAAAGTCGGTCATGGCGCCCATGCGGTAGGTGAGGGTGTCGCACACGACGAGCCCCAGTATGCTGAGGGCGGCGAGGATCAACAGGAAGTCGGAGACGACAATGACAGGCAGGTGGGCGTGCTTGGCCTGGATGCGGACGGCGGCGCGCAGTCCGACGAGGATCCAGGCCAGCGAGAGCATCAGCCACTCGATGGCCTTTGCCCGAGGAACAAGCAGCACAGTTAGCGGGCGGGTTTGCGAGCCCCCAAGTGGGTATTGTTTGGGGGAGGGGGCAGAGCCAGGCGGGCTTCGTTCGTACCATGACTTCGGCCGGCAGCACCATGGTGACGGTCTCTGCTGGCGGGCTGGTGGGCGGGGGGGTGCCACGAATAAGATCCCCGGTGTAAGCGAGCAACGCTCTGCGATACTCAACGTCGAACTTAAAGCCCCACCGGGAGGGGAGGGGAGAGAGTGTCTAGATGTATAAGCCGCTGCATAAGGCGCTGGTGCAGGCCCACGTGACGGCGGCGCGCCGCCCCGGGGCGAGTCGCCCGCTTGTGCTCGTAGCGGCTAGGCGTGAGCTTAAAAAGTTCAGCCGTCGCCCTTTTCGCTTTGCTCCTGGGAGGGTGGCCGATAGGATGTGCTGGACCCTGTGCCGGCCGGGTCTAGGCCTGGGGCGCCGGCCGCTTGGCAGGGCAGTCCGAGCGTGTTGACTCGCCCGGCACCGTTTGGAGTGCAGGCAGGGCCTGGCGTGTCTTGCACACCACGCCCCGACGCGGGACGCAGAGGACGCCAAGGTCGACACGCAGCGGCGGTTTGTGGTGGTGGTGTCTGGACGCGGCCTCGAAACAGCTTTTGTTGGCGAGGTGGCGCGCGAGGGCGAGGACGCCAACCCTTCCGTGTCCCCGCGGAGGAGCCGTGGTCTGGACTAGCCTCCTGTCAAATTCCTGTCTGCGGCCAGTGCGGGCGTCCTCCCCAAGTCCGGGCGCCCTGTCGTCGGCTAGCGTGTTGCCGGACTCAACTCTCTTTCTGCCTTGGGACGCGCTAGCTCGGGGGTGTGCGTCTGTGCTCCCTCCCCTCCCCTCTCGCCTCTCCCCCGTGGCATGATTCCAACTGCTGTGGCGCGCTCGCAGAGCTAGCTACGCAGGCCCCAGCAGACGCTGCTTTAGGTCGGCAGACAGGCACTGATTTGAGATTAAATGTCGCTCGGCAGGCCTGCCACCTCGTCATGCTCGCCGACCTGCTTTTGCACCATTGCATGGCCTGATATCTCTCAACGACTAGACACTCAGATCGGGGTTCGGTCGAGAAAAGAACGTCTCCCCATGTCAGTCTTAGTGTCGCCGCCCCTGCCCTGGCTCCCGAGCCTGACGGCGCAAACAAGCTCGAGCTGGCAGGGGACGGCCGCTCGGGCTTTCTTGCCTTTTTTTTTCTCTCTCTCTTTTCTCTTTTTCTTTTTTTGTGGCTTTTCGCTAAGCAGCCTGTGGCAGTCAACCAACCACCTTCCTCGGACCAGCCTCCGTCCGCTTACACTGTCTCTCGCCCACCTCCTCCGCCCGTTTCAAAACCCGCCAGTCCCCTGGGCCCTCTTTAGCGCCCCGACGATTCCCTTGGTCCAGCTGAAGCGCCCGGGATCGATCCCGATGGCCTCGTCTGCCTCCTTCCCGCCCGCATCGCGCCACACGCCGTCGCCACCGTCCAGGGCGCCGTACAGGTGCGTGTTCTGGTTGCGCCGCAGGCCCTCGGTCCAGTCGCGCGCGACCGAGGAGGGCAGGTCCAGCAGGACGTTGGCCTCCTGGCTGTGCATCCAGCTCTGCGTGTCCTGGTTGCCGTTGCCCACCACGGCCACGCGACTGTCGGCCACCAGCAGCTTGATGTGGCACGACCGCTGCCGCTTGCTCTGCACCAGCGGCACCGTGCAGTCCTTGCCCACGTACCAGTGGTAGTGGAGGTACTGCCTTCCCGCGGGAGACAGCGCCGCGTGCAGCCGGTGCGCGATCATCTCGTTGTGCCCGCCCTGTTTCGGGAGCAGCTCGCCCTGAGATTTTTTTCCCGGTCGCATGTTAGAATCTGCGTCGCGGCACACAAACAAAAACAAAACAGCCAACCCAAGATGCCAGACGCCGACAAAACCACTCACAATATCGTTGTACCCAAGACATATGAAGCACGTCACATGCACCCCCCTCTCGCACGCCTCGACTATGGCCGGCAGCAGAGGTTCCGCGTTGAGCGTGGGGCTCTGGATGAAGACGCTCTCGGTGGCGTACCTCAGCGCCGCCAGCCACGCCGCGTTCTGCGGATTGGCATCTGAGCTGTTGTCGGGCGGGCCGTGCGGCGCCCGGCACACGAGCGCCATGGGGAACGCCTCGTGCGCGCCGTGGGCGAGCAGCGGCGTCATGTGGTCCGCCTCGCCCTCCACCTCGGGCGCCGCGTGCTCGGGCGCCGGGCGAAACCCGGGGTTGGTGGTGTGGTTGAGGTGGCGCGTCACGGCCTGCATGTGCGTGCTGGTCGCCGACGTCAGCAGTGCCTGCACGCGGCGGGCCTCGGCTGCCACTGTGGCGTCGTAGCCCCGACGGGTCTTGCCGAACTGCTCAGCAGGCCCAGGCGAGGCTGTCTGCTCCGTCTCGCCAGGGCCTTCCCGGAAGCAGCGGATCCCTTCCCGGGCCGCCGGACTGTCGTGCGTCGGCAGGGGAGGGCTGAGCTCCTTGCTCCACGACAGCAGCGCCATGTCGTAGATGGAGTCCACTATTGGGCCCTCGAGGCGCACCATCATCTCGAGGTTGTCGTTGTCTTGGATGTTGTTGCTCTGCAGTACCGCCACCCTGCGGTCCACCACCATGTACTTGCAGTGGAACGTGCCCAGGATGGGGTGGTGGTAGTTCATGACTTGCAGGTCCAGGTTTGGCACCTCCGCAGCGGCAGGAAGCCCAACAGCGCCACCCGTGTAGTCCTTTTCCGGCACGATCGAGTGGGCGTCGATCAGCTGTCGGATCGATCCTCTGTCGTACGTGATCTTGACGACCACCTTTTTGCCTGCACTGCGCTCTCCTGCTCGCCGCGACAGCTCCCTCAGGGCGTCTGTGAGGATCTTGGAAGCCTCGCTGTTTTGCCAGAAGTTGGTGGCCAGCAAGACCTCGTGCTCTGCGGCCACAATAAGATTTGCCATGTGCCCAACAATGTCCGGGATCCTGCGTGATATTACAAATCTTTGGTCAGAATCACGGCCGACCGCTTGCGTGCAAACCCCAGACTCACGTAGAGATGATTGTCAAGGGAAGAACGCCACAGCTGCCCATCAGAGACGGGCTGACCATGCCCCTTTCCGGATGGCCGTCGATGGACACCAGCGCCTCGTGGTACATCTTAAGAAACAGGTCGCTCGGTCTCCGCGCGCCCCAGCGCCCGCACATGGCCGCCCTGTCGAGGCCATCGCGCGGGAGGGCCCCACCCCTTTCCCTTGTTGCCGACGGTGGCGGCTGTCTCCCAGCAGATTCCTGGTCGCCGTACAGTCTGTTCCACGCCTCATTGGGAGCTAGGCTGGGCTCCCTTGCCAGCAGAAGTGACACGCTTTCGGTCGAGGTGCACATGTTCACAACGTCGTCGCTAAACGTCTCGGGGCCCAGCGGGGGAGCTGCCACGGGCGACGCATGGAGGCGCTCCTCGTCTTTGGGAACTTGGCCGTCGCTGGCGGTATTGGCTCGGCCCTTGGGGCCAGGGGGCGCGCTGCCGCCACCCACGGGCGCCGCAGGGTCGCTGCTGGGGTCGGGCGCCATCGTGTGCATATTTGAATCGCGAGCGGCAGGACTAGGCGTCGGTAGGTTGGTGCCAGAGCGAGGAGTGGTGTATGCGTAGTACGGGAACGTCACGAAAGCCTGGTATAGCACATTGGCAAGATTCCCGGCATCTTCAACGGCGGGCATCCTGGGCTTGTCATAAAAGGGCGGCGGTGGGAAACAAGAGGCGAGGCAGTGGCGTGCCGACTCGTAATCAGGGCCCCGTTGGCCAAGAGCTTTCTCGTCGCCTAGACTTGTATGCGGACTCCATGCGTTGGCGGGGAGGAGCATCTTGGGCTGCTTGTCTCGGCCGATGAGGTCATTCGATGCGCGGAGCTGACGCAAGCCCTGGCCATAGAACAGGGTCCGGCGCCAAGAGCCAAGTTCGACTGCCAAGGGCGATGCCGAGCAGCCGGGCTCCGGCGAGCTGGGCTGGTCTGGCGGGACGCAGGGTCGGATCAACGATTGACGGACGCCCATTCTTATCGCTCTTTCGGACGGACGCATGCACCCATGGGGCTTGGAGCTGGCTGGCTAGGCCATTTCGCGAACATCGGCTGCTGCGCTTGCTGCGCATCGCCTCTGCCTGCGACCTCGGGCTGCTACCCCTCCACGGCTTTGTCGCACAGCACCACGCGCACGTCGGTGAATTCGCTCGGGCCCTCTTCCGCATGCGCGTCGCACTGCCGACGCCTCTCGGAGCCGCTCGCTGGTTAATATCCACGACAGGCGGCCGGGCCACTCATAGAGGCGCCTGCGCGACTCAGGCTCGGGACGTTGCATTCATCCGGACCAACACATAATCGCGCTCGTTATTGACAATGTGCTGCCGCCTCGCCAGCGATATGAGGGATACCCGGACCCGGTGCGACATCACGCCGCCGTGTGCACCTTATTTAGTCATGCCGAGAAGGGGAGAGGAGGAGGAGGAGGACTGTTATAAAAGCGCACCTTTTGGCCTTGAGTCCAAGTCCATGTCGACAGCCCATCCCCCTCCCTAGTCTACCTTCCCTCGTCGACCTTCCACGATGCGCGGCGCAGCCCTGTTGAGCTTGGCGGCCCTTGCTTGCACCATCCCGACGGCGCCGGCGGCCCCGACGGCAGGCCGCGAAGTCAGATGCCCACGGGTAACCAAGCGGATGCCATGGTACGAGTTCAAAGAGAGCCCGTCGAGTCGCCGCCACACCACCCGGGGAATGAAAGCTGACGCATGACTGCATCTGCAACCAACGAGCAGGCACGCTATGCCCGAGGAGGACAAACGGGCGTACTTGTCTGCCGAGCTGTGTGTCATGACATCGCCGGCAAGGCTGGCCAGGGTTCCGGGGGCCAGGACGCGCTGGGATGAGCTCGTGGGCCTCCATCAAGTCCACGCCCTACAAATCCACAGCACGGGCACTTTTCTACCCTACCACCGATACTTTCTGCACGCCCACGAGTTCTTGTTGAACGAGTGTGGGTATAGCGGGGGCCTACCGTAAGCCCACCGATGACTTTGTGGGAGGGTCAGCGAGCCAAACCCCAACTGCTGACGTGTAGATGGACCCTGTCATTGGCTACCGCCATTGCAGATACTGGGACGAGACCCTGGATGCAGGAAGCTTCCTCAACTCGCCCGTAATGCACCCCACGCTGGGCTTCGGTGGCGACGGCAAAGGCTCGCAGAGCTGCGTAGCCGACGGGCCGTTCCGCAACGCCACAGTCAGCATCGGCCCGGGGTTCAAGTCAGAGCCACGCTGCGTCAACCGCAAGGTAACAAACTTCCTCAGCAGCGGCTGTGGCGCCCGCCAGGTCGCCGCCGCCATCGAGCCCCAGACCTACGATGACATGTGGGTGCGCGTGTACAACGGGCCACACCTGGCGGGGCACATGGCTCTAGCCATGATGGTGAGGGACTCTTGCTTGTCTTTAATACGTGGCCACGGCACACCTCTTGAGCGGAGCAGTGTGCATCAGATGCTTGTTGTGCTGACTTGGGCGCTGCACAGAACGGGGACTCCATCACGTCGCCCGGAGACCCCTTGTTCATGCTGCATCACGGCTTCGTCGACAAGATGTGGTGGGACTGGCAGGCCAAGGACCCCGCAGTCCGGCTGACAGCCATGGGAGGCCCAAACGCCCAGGACCCGGCCACCGGCTTCCTCGAATTCCCCGGCGGCATCGAGGAGGAGTCCAAGATGTGGGGAAAGCCCACGGCCGACATGCTGGCCGTGACGCCCGACCCGGCGAGAGGCGACCCAGGCAACGTCACGACCCTGTCGCACATCATGACCTCGCTGGGCATCATACCGGATGCAACGGTGGGGGACGTCATGGATATTCAGGGTGGTTATCTTTGCTACGAGTACGTAGTCTAGAAGAAGAGTCATTCAGTCTATACTCTGGGCCGATAAATCTGTCAATCTAGGGAAGCCGAAGCTCAACACAACGATGGTGCACACGGTGCCATGTATTTCTTAGTACCCACCGTCTAGCAAAAGGCGCCGACGCTTGTTTGTGTGGCTGCTATTGCACGGTCTATATCCCTCGCCAAGGAAAGCAAAGAGGAATAAAAAGGAATTGTCAAGGCTACAAAAACTTGGGCACTAGGTTTACAGCTCGCCGATGCTGTCGCCGGCAGCAGCCTCGAGCTTGCCAAAGTCGGTCGAGGCCAGCTCGTAGACAAAGGCCAGCGTCATGCGGGCGTGCTGCAGCATGTGGTCGAAGCTGAGGTACTTAATCAGGTCGTCGGTCGAGTGGATGTGGTCGTCGGACAGCTCAAAGGCCGACTCGATGACAAAGGCAGACGGGTAGCCAGCCCTGGAGGCCGAGGCGTGGTCGCTGCAGGCGTAGCCGCACTTGGTCTCGACGTAGGGGATGGCGCAGTACTCGACAATGATCTTCTTGATGAAGTCGGTCAGGGCCGGGTCGACGTAGTCGACAATGACGCCGACGCTCTCGGGCTTGCCGGCGTCAACGGTGCGCTGGACGAAGCCCGTCATGTCCTGCTGCAGCATGGCCTTGATGTCGCGCTTCTGCTTCTCGTAGGCCGAGAAGATGGCCTGGCTGCCCAGCAGGCCGCCCTCCTCGGCGCTGTACCAGTGGAACTCGACCGTGTTCTGCAGCTTGCCCTGGACCAGGTCGTCGCTCTGCAGCAGCACGCGCAGGGCCTCGAGAATGGTGACGGTGCCGCTGCCGTCGTCGTCGGCGCCGGGGGCGGCCAGGATAGAGGGCAGCCACAGGTTGATGCTGTCCTGGTGGGCACCAACCACGATGGTCGACTTGGAGCGGCCGGGGATGGTGGCGACAATGGAGTTCTGGCCCCACGAGTGCTTGAAGTGCTCGACACGCACGCCGTGGGCGTCGGCGCCGGCGTCGGCGATGGTCTTGTTGACCTCGGACAGCAGCCACTCGGACGACTGGCGGCCCGTCTCCGACTTGTAGTAGCGCGTGTGGAAGCTGGTCAGCTTCTCGAGGTGGCTCTTCATGTGCGACTTGTCGAGCTTGCTGAGAAGCGGCTTGACGGCCTCCTGCTGCTCCGCCTTGGTGGGGAAGACGGCGGTGCGGCGGGTGCCGAGGGCGCCGAGGTCGGGCGTCTCGGTGATGTCCATGAAGCGCTGGCCGTTCTGTGTGGCGGGTGCGTGGTCGGTCAGTCAAGTCAGTCGGTCATTCAGTCCGTGGTCAATCCCCGCGGCCAGCATCGGACGAATCCCAACATACCCGGCGCAGCTCCCACTTCTCCTCCTCAGTGACCCATCTCGTGTCGCCCGGCGCCAGCTCGATGTGGAACTTCTCCGTCTCCGCAATCTCGGGGTGCAGCTGGACGTGGTCGGGCTCCGTCTCCTGGACGAAGCGGGCGCTGATGGCCGGCAGCAGCAGGGCGAGGATGGACGCGGACGCCTTCATGGTGGGCGATGGGACGAGATAAGGTGTGGCGATGAGACACAGTCCTGCTGGCGGCACTAGACTTGAGACCAAATGGGTAGAGTGTGGTGTAGAAGGTTTGGCGGTGCGAGAGCGAGCAATGCAAAGGGCGCGGTGACGGGTGGGTGGGTAATAGATGGGAGGCGGGGATGGCGAAACGGGCAGGCGCTGAGGCAACCGCTGGGGGTGGCGGGCCACTGGGGGAAGGCGCTCCCTGCAGCGAGGGCTCGGCTCGCGGAGTTGTCGGAGCAGCTCGACACAGCAGCGGCCCGTGCGTCGGCCAGTGGTCTGGCGGCGGCCAGGCCACCTGATTGGGCCACGCACCACCGCCTCCACCTGCAAGGACAGGGGCCAAAAAGCCCAGTTTGCCGCATCTCGATGAGCTCACCACCTCGTGGCTGCCCCTCCTGCCTGCCTGGCTCTGGCGGTGGCACGGGTGGGTAGTGGGTGCTGCAGCTCGCGAGCGCAGCCCCCAGAGACTCAAATCCTTCTGCCGCCCACCGCTCCTCCCCCGGGCAGCCTCACCTCCCCTCACCTCACCTCGCCTGGTCAGTCTCCCACCGCCCACGACGCTCCAGCAACCAGCCACCCACCATGCCCCCTCCCCGGTCCAGCAGGTCGTCGCGGTCCAGCAAGCACGCGGCCGACGATGCCGCAGCCGTGCCCCCGCCCCCTCCGTCGCGCGAGCTGATCCGGCGGGGCGTCAAGAAGCGGTCGCCGCTGGGCACCGCCGTGTTCCTGGCCCTGCGCACGCTCGACATCCCGCTGCAGTACCAGCTGCTGTCGGGCGCCTGGTCCGTGCCGCTGCTGACGCGCGCCGGCGTCGCCGTCGCCGCCCCCGTCGTGTCCAAGGCCGCCCTCGCCGGGTCGGGCGCCGGCCTGGCCCCGCTGCTCTCGCGCCTGGGCATCGCCGCCGCCGGCTCCGCGGGCGGCCGCACGGGCATCGCCGCCATCGACCGCCTCGGCCTCAGCCGCCCCAGCACCCTGCTGCTCGCCATGGCCGCCGGCGCCACCATCAAGCACAGCTACTGGCTCGTCGCCATCGCCTACGAGGAGTTCCGGCCCCCCGCCGCCCTCGTCGTCTCGGCCTTCAACAGCACCTTCAACAGCATAAACTCGCTGCTGCTGGTCGCCGCCGCCACCTCGGCCGCCACCACGGGGCCCTTCTTCTCGGTGCCCTCGCCCCTGACGGACGGCAGCTCCCTGAGCATCCCCGCCCCCATGGCCGTCGGCGCCGCCCTGTACGTCATCGGCATGGGCCTCGAGCTGGGCTCGGAGCTGCAGCGCCTGCGCTTCAAGAAGCGGCCCGAGAACAAGGGCCTCATCTGCCGCACCGGCCTGTGGGGCATGGCCCGCCACATCAACTACGCCGGCTACACCCTGTGGCGCACCGGCTTCTCGCTGGCCGCCGGCGGTTGGATCGCCGGCGCCGTGGCCTTCGCCTTCAACGCCACGGCCTTCATCAAGTCCAGCACCGTCGAGCTCGAGTCCTACATGTCTCGGCGGTACGGCGAGCAATGGTCGAGGTACAAGAGGGACACCAAGTGGCTGCTGCTGCCGTATGTCTACTAGGCGTGTCGAGGCCGTGCACGATGGCGCCTGGTTGATACGCATGTATGTGTATACCCAAGTATACAACAGCGCAGCGGTGTCGCGGCAAAATATTTGCCTCGGTGACCCAGCCGATGTCGGTCAGACTTGGCTCGTTCCAAGCGAGCGGCCGCCCGGGGTGGATGGGTGGACCCCAAACAAATCTACCGTCATGGGTTCCTGGTTGCCGATCGGATCGTCTTGCTCGCCGACGAGTCCAGACCACCGCAGACTTGGATAAATGAGAAACGTAAATAACAAATAACGAGAAGAAAAAAAAAGCATTCTGTATTGGTTGATGCCAGCACGTGATTCAATTGCATGTGCCACCGACAGCGCTGCATATCGCGGGCGGCCAAAGGGCTGTGTGCTGCGACGGCAACGACGACGACGACGACGACGACAGCCGCATCGGGGAATTGGCGTGGATGCATCGATCGCCCGCCTGCCAATCCCTCCCAGGGCTCAAATGCTCTCGGCTCCAATTGCATTGCTCGGACCTGTCCGACAGGGAATCGCTTGACAAGCTTTGCCGGTGCGAAGGCTGGGTCCAATCAGCCGCGACGTTTCCACCGTTGGCTCGCCTCTTGTGGGTTCCAGGGTGAGAGTGGATGCCAAGCCCCTGAGACATGTTTGAGGTCTCGACGAGGCCGCAGTCTGCTCCCCTGACACGAACGACTGACAGCCGGGCACGGCCATGCTAATAATACCACGATACATAAAGCCTTTGCGGGCTGCCGACACGTCCAAAAGCATGTCCCGTTGCGCCTCGGTCTGGTCTTTTTTTTTCCTTTTCGTTTTCTGGCTAGTTGACCTACCTACACCTTTCCTTTTCTTTTCTTCTTCTTTTTTAAGGTTTCCCTCCCTCCGCCGTGCCTTGCTTCTTTGCCCAGCCTAGTTCCGCCTCCCCCCTCCCTCGTTTCGACCACACGCACACCCACGCACATATTAAAACACCGACCATGGCGCCAATCAGCATACCGGCCGCCGGCCGCCGCGACTACGAGAACGTGTCGGGCACGGACCACGACGAGCTGCCGCTGTCGGCGTCGACCGACGTCGACATGGAGTCCATGATGGGCGAGGACCCGCTGCACGACGAGAAGCGGTCGTGGCAGCGCCGCACCAGGCGCGCCGCCGCCCGCGGCGACAGCGACGACGGCGACGAGCTGCCGCAGAAGCCCCGGGGCAGGTGGGCCCGGGCCCTGGCGCTCTGGAGGCGGTACCGCTGGCTGATCGACACCATGCTGCTGCTCGTCAACATCTCGCTCTCGCTCATGCTGATGCGCAACGTCGAGCGCGAGCTCTCCGTCAGCACCATGCAGGTCGGCGGCGACATGACGGGGGCTGGTCCCGACTGTGAGCCGGCGCCCTCCCAATCATTCTTGCTGCTCTGCTTTTTTTTGTTGTGTTTTGCAAATGGTTGGCTGACCTAACATGTTCCGCACAAAAAAAAAAGTCCCGACGAGGATCATCAAATGGAATGCGGACCCGGCGTTCGTTCCCAATAACACTGTCGAGTTCTTCTCCAACAAGACGAGGGAACAGTGGAACACAATGTTACCATGTAAGATGATGCTGCTTCCTGGCTCCCCTGGCCGACCCGGTGCTGACTTTCTGGCCTCCAATACTGCAGCAAACTCGGGATGGGGCGACATGGACAACGCCAATGATACCTTCTTTACCACCACCATGACGCACCAGCTGCATTGTCTGGTAAGAATCTCTCCCGCCTTGGGTAGTGTGGTTGGGGCCGCCAAGACTGACGACGGCCTTGCACGCACACCAGTTCATGATGGGCCGCATCTACGCCGGTCTCACCAACAACATGACCGACAAGATGATGCCCGACTACCACATCCACTTCCTCCACTGCATTGACTATCTGCGCCAGGGCGTCATGTGCTCCGCCGACCTGGCCATGGAGCCTCACGACCCCACCGACCCGGACGATCTTGGACCCGGCGACGGTAGCTGGAACGGCCACCATGGTAGGCCCAGCCTCGTCCAGTCCCGACTGTTGCTGCATCCAAGCTTGCCAGACTAACCACCCATCTCCACCCGCTTTAGTGTGCAAGGACTACAGCCACATCATGCCGTACCTGGAGGGTGAGTTGATTCTATTCTCTGCCTGCTTTCATGACACATTTCTAACAACCAAATCAACAGAGCAAATATCTATGGGTGTCCGAAAGGTCTTGCCGATCGACGACTGATACAAACGGTTGTCATGTGAGATGCGTGCGAGTGACGGGGTGTAGGTAAAATAATATAAGCCAAAAAAAATATGGTATAAGCTAGAAATTGTATGTACCCGATAATTATCTATGTGTCAAATCGCCAGAACTGTATGCGGGATATATGTGGTGGTAGCAGACGATGCGCGCAGAGCAAAGGGAGAATTCGAAAAGACAAAAAGACGACAAGATGGCAAGGTGCCGCCCCCATCACATGCTGTCCTCCATCTGCTTGCTGCGGACCTTGGCCCACGTGTCGCGCTCCTTCTTTCCACCTTGGCTTTCCAGGCCCATGCCGCGCTCGACCCACTCGCGGCTGCCCATGTGGCTGAGACGCGAGAGGGCGCGCGCAAAGGCGAAGGCCTCCTCGTCGCCCGAGAACAGACCCGAGGCCGCCTTGAGCTTCTCGACGTTGTGGTCCAGGTCCTCCATCATGTGGCCCATGGCATCGTCTACCTCGTCGTCGCTCGGCCGGACCTCGTCTTGCTGCTGATCCTTGCCGTCCTTCTTTTGTGCAAGAGAGGCGGCTTCCAGAGACTCGCGCATTTCCTGGCGCGACACAAAGAGCTCCGAGAGCGGCACGGCCGTGGTCAAGACCAGCTTCGCCTGCCCCTCGTAGACGGCATCAATAAACGTGATGAAGCGGCGGGCAAGGTCGCGCTGGCGGTACGTCATGCCAGGCACATCGGTAACAATAAAGGCGTCGTAGCTGCGCACAAGCTCAATGTAGTCGGCGGCACCCGTAGGGCGGCCTATCAGCTCGTCAAACGTGAACCAGGCCGCGCGGCCGCTGACTCTGGGCACGTAGATCTTGCGGCCCCAGACGGTCTGCATCTCGGGGTGCGGCTCGGGCTCTTCCGGGTCGCCCAGGAAGCGGAACCACTTCTCGGCATGCGAGTGGGCGTGGTTGTCGAGCGGGCAGTGGTAGACGCCCGAGGGCGGGCGTGGGATCTTTCGGTAATCCGTCGACGAGTCGAGGTTGATGACGTGGAGGCGGTTCTTGAGCAGCTGGATGGCCGGGATGAAGGACTCGCGCTGGACGCCGTTCTTGTACAGCTCGTCCGGGTGGCGGTTCGAAGTGGTGACGAGCACGACGCCGTGCGACATGAGCGACTCGAGCAAGCGGCGTAGGATCATGGCGTCGGCCACGTCGGTGCACTGGAACTCGTCAAAGCACAGGACGTTACCCTGCTGCGCAATGTCGGCGGCGACAAAGGGGACGGCGTCCATGTCGTTGCCGTGCTGCATCTTCATCTTGTGCAGCCGCTTGTGCACATCCTGCATGAAGTTGTGGAAGTGGATGCGCGTCTTGGACCGCACTTGGGACGGGAGCGTGTCGTAAAAGAGGTCCATCAGCATCGTCTTGCCCGATCCGACATCGCCATATAAGTACAGCCCGCGCGGCAGATCCGCGGGGATGTCCTTGAGCGCCGTCCGCTTGTCGCCGCCGCCGCCGAAGAGGCTGCCAAAGAGGGACTTCTTCGGCGGCTCCAGGAGTGAGGCGAGCGAGGGATGTTCGACCGGCCGGGCCTTGTAGTGGCGCAGCTCGTCATGGAGGTGCTGCAGACTCTCGATAATGCCTGGAGTGGAGGACCGGTCAGTAGGGGATGTGTGGATAGCGGGTGGCGGGGCGAGGGGTTATGGGCGCATACCTCGCTGGTGCTCATCGTCGCGCAGCAGCCCCTCGTTGACTCGGCGGTCGTACTCCTGCATTGGGCCTACATCGTCCTTGTTGACTGTGGGTGCGGCTGGCGTCAGCATCGGGAGAAATCTGGATGAGACATGGGGCAGGCGAGACAGGGGCAGCGCAGGGGCAGCGCGACAAGCCAGACGCACCATTTTCGACGGTGGATGCAGCAACGCTGCTGCTCACTCGTCTCCTTTGGCCAGCAAGGAAAACGGCGGGGAGAATCAGTCGCGACGCAGGGCGGCTTGTCGTGTGGATGAGGGACTTTGTTGGTGGGCTTCTGACGGCGGGTCTTGGCGAGGGCGCAAGCGGCGCAGGTCGCGTGGGCCAGGAGCCAACGACCGGAGAAGCGGCAGCAGGGGCAGCAGGGCCGTCGGCAGTCCGGAAACACCTCGTGCAAGGCGCGCGACGGCGCTGGTGTGCGACGAGAGGGCGGCGGCTGCTCGCGCTGGCCGAGGCGGGAAGGCGCAGGACTCGCAGGTGAGGGGCCGCTGCGGCTAACGGCGGCTGGCAGCCCATTTCAGCGTGTTCTAGGGGGTGTCTAGGGGACGATGTCGGAGAGCTAGGCGAGAAGACGGGCCTGGAATCATCACAGGCTCAAAATCCAACGGCCTTGGTCGGCCAAAAGAAAATGTCTGGAGGGGTGGCAAGTATGGAGGCGACACAGCATGTCCGGCAGGCGCAGCGCACGAATCCAGCCGGCGCAATGGAGGGCCAGGGCGGGATGACGAAGGGCCAGCACCCATAATGCCGAGGCTTTCCCGATTTCAAAGTGCGGGTGGGGTCTCTGTTCCTGGCTGTGGGGAAGGTCCAACCCGGTGGGCCAGCTGCCCCGCGTGTGCAAGAGTCCAAGAGAGAAGCGGGAAATGTAATTAACGATCCTCGCACGGCAAGAGCGCCAGGCGGCAGTTGCCAATTAAGCTCGCATAACGGCGTCGAGCCGGCGCAAAAAAAATACGCTCAGCTGAGTCGATAGTTTTATCCTTGGATTCGATTAATCTTTGTTCTATTGCCTCGCCGTCGTGAAGCACATGCAGGTTTTATATGCTCGCTCCGCCCAACGCCCGCGCTCGAACCCGAGCGCACCCATTAAAATTAACACAAGCCCAGACCCCAAGACGCCGCGTTGCCATTGCATATGCAGCCCATAATCTCGTCGCCCTGCTTTTCCAAGAGCCAAACGCCGCTCCTTCCCTTGGCCCGAAAACGGCGCTGGAAAAAACCGGGGCTAGCATGCACAAGGCGCCCGCCCTTTGATGTCCATATCCCTCTTTACAGCATCAGCGCCGCCGCCAGGACAGCACCCACCAGCCCGCCAACCGAAGCCTGCACGTGCGCGCCGCCGCCGGGCCTCGACGTAGTCTGCGGTGCACCCGTGCCGGTGGCGTCCGTGGGAGAAGGCGTGGCCGTTGTCGCCAGGGTGGTCTCGCTGCCGCCGCCGCCGCCGCTGCCGTTCGTGCTGGTGGGCGCGGGCGTCGCAGTACTGGCAGTGGTCGAGACGTTGGCCCGCTGGCTAAAGACGCCGCCGCGCGGCCCGCCCGGCGGCGAGACGGCCGTGAGGTTGCCGCGGATGCCCGCCCCATAGGCCTCGAGGTTCAGCGTCTGCGCCCCGGGGTTGACGACGGCGTACATGCCCTTGGCGCAGTGGAAGTTGTTGTTTTGCGAACAGTAGAAGACGAGGGGTTTCGTGTCGTTGACCGTGACCTGAAAGACGTTTGGGCCCTCCTGGCCGGCCTGGATGGGCCCTGTGAAGCCCGAGAAGACAGGTCTCGTCTGCGCCGGCTGGCAGGGCCTGTCGAACCGGCCCTGCACGACGCTGTGGTTGACGGCGAAGAAGTGGAACTCTAGGATGTCACCCTTGTCCGCCTGGGTCACGTTGGGGCTGAAGCGGAGAGCGCCATTGCCGACGTCGATGCGCACCGTCTTGGCTGCCGCCTGCAACGCCAGCGTCGAGGCGATGAGAGCCTTGTACAGGGAAAGCATGTCTGCGGAGAAGGTTTGTTGTGTTTTGTGTGTGATGTGTGCAAGTGGGATGCGGTTATGCTTGGAGCTACTGCAAGTCTGGGCTGGGTGTTTGATGCCGTGTCGCAGTGATGAAGCTCTTGGCAACGATGAGGATGATGACCCCAAACTCACAACCAGGTCCCGGCGCAGAAACAGTCGCTTTTATATCTCGGTCACATGCACTTCAGTCCTGGTCGCAACCATAGGCCGGATCCGAGATGGTGTTCTACCTTGGACGCCAGATTCGGTACCAGCGGGGGCTGCAACAGAGCCTCCGATGAGGCGTTGTCGGGTAGCCGCCGCTTCGGCTGACGCCCAAAATAGGAACAAAGAATCTCAGCTCGGGTGTCTCTAGCCACCACCCACTGCAGGGGTTCCCACAATCCCTGGCCACAGCCCCCAAGGCCGCCGCCGAGCTGCAGCAACCAGTCGCAAAAGGGATGCCGTTTGCGGCGTGGTATGGGGGCAACCGAGGCTGGCAATGTCGTGTGGGGTGCGCCGCTCATTTGTCTTGCTCTGCGCATTCTGCGCGGCATAGCCTCCGCCTCGCAGCAAAGGCTTGCTAGAACCATCTCTGCAGGCTTGAGCAGGGTGCTGGTTCCAGCATGGTTCTCGATCAGAGCCCGCCTCGATGGGCAACACATGGCAATGGCTGACAGCAATTTGGCGCGTCCAACGGCTCTCTCGCCCCCATCGACCGGCAGCCGGGGCTGATGCCGAGCCACGCTGTGCTGCCACTCTGGGCGATGGATAAGCGCCGGCTGCCGGCCTCGTCGACACAGCCACGCCCCATTTGGGCCAGATCGCACACGTCAGCTCACCACCAAAATAACTGCAGTTTGCATTCCTGCATCTGACGGAATGCAACCTCGACCTGCATCGCATCGCCAAGCTAATCGACCACCCCAACTTGGGGTTGCAGGCCCATCCGACGGCCAATCCGAGGCGTGTGTCTTCGGGATTTTGTGCGCTTGCTCTCTTTGCCGCCGCAGTTTCGCATCCCATTCGCCATCTCGTACCAACTTGGGAGTTTGTCGTGATATCCAGGCAGCCCCGATGAGGGCCTTCGCTGATCAGATCGAATCTGAGATCAGCCGTGGAGAACAACTAAAATCCATAACTAATTCGTTTCTCTTTTCCCATTGAGCCACCGAGTTAGATCGGGCTATTTCCAGCGGCTCAAACAACCAACAGCCTCGCTCCCTGAAACCTCGCACCCTCCTCACCTCACCACTCTATCCCAATCTCTCGACATGCCACATTCCCCTATTCCTGTTCCTCCGCCCTCACCGCGCCGCCCTGTGCCCTACCACTGCCCCTGCTCGGTCTGACTATGTACTCGGTCCGGCGCCCATCCCGGCTGCTCCTTAACTGCACCACCCGTGGTGGTGATCGCGGCATTGGGGCTGACATGGGCCGAGGTCTCCTGACCCTACACTCGGAGACGACGCTGCTCCCTTGCAGCACTTCCGAGGTACATGCGTTGATCTCTGCCCTTAGCGACGATTTGTCCTGGGGCCCTTCATCCTCGCTGCTGCTGCAACTGCTCACGGACTCGGCGATGACCTTGTCGGCCTGATTACGGGGAGCGGCAGGTACCCCTGCCCTGCTCCCCCGAACGCTTCCTTCTTCCAGTATCACCTCTTCCACTCTAACATACCCTCCGCGGCTGCCCCCCAGCTCCATACAACTGGCCGCCGTCATAGCCAACCGGGTAGCTCCCCTGGATGATCCCCTTGACCATCATGCGCACATGCGAAAGCTCGCGCTCTGTCCGCTGCATCATCAGGACCGACACCTTGCCGGCTAGCTTGTGCACGTCGCCCTTTATGCGCCACCACAGGAACCTGTGGCCAAAGTCGCAACGGTACACGGCCGCCCAGCTCGCAAAGCTGCCCGCCTCGCCGTGCGCCTCGAGGTCGGCTAGGTCCTTCTCGGTCCACGCGTGGTCGTCGCCCCGGCGCATGGTCTCGGCCCTGCGGCCCGTGGCGACCAGGAACGGCTGCTCGAGCGCCTTGAACTGCTGCCACAGGTCCTGCAGGATCTGCTGGTGCAGCGCCAGCGTCCGCTCCGACAGGCTGAGTTGGAGCAGCTCCGCGTCGGAGGTTCTGGTGCTGTTGGTGCAGCAGCTCGACGACGACGACGACGACGACGAGCCGCACCCCGCGCACGAGCGCGTGGTCGAGCCGTCGCAGCTTTCGGTCCATTCGCTGCCGGCGCTGCTGGCGGTGATGTGCCGGGACTGCTCGCGGCTCCACCTGCGAACGACGACGGTCTCGGTGGCCTTGACGCAGGCGGAGGCGCCGTCGTGGGTCTGGCCGGGGTGCTGGCTGCGGTAGACGCGAGAGGCGGCGATCTTTGCTCGCAGCTCCTTGGTCTGCTGGCGCAGGGCCCAGCGCTCCTCGCACATCTGCCGGCGGAGGCTGCCCAGGAGGTCGGGGGCCTCCTCGGGCGCCAGGCGCATCGTGGTGACGAAGGCCCCGTAGAGCGCGATGAAGCTCAGCAGGGCCAGGACGTACGAGAGCACCGTTAGGACGAACGAGATCCAGCCGATGGGGCCCATTGGCTCGCCGTCGACAAACATTTTTCTTTTGTTATCGCTCAAGGCCCGGGGTGCGTGGTATTTTCCGTAGTGCTGTTTGTGTTTCTCAAGAGCCGGGGATCGTTCCTTCGGTCACCTCTTCTCTTCTCCCCTTTTTCTTTCTCTTTCTCGCATGCCCAAGCTGGGCTGCGTGTCCCCATGCAAAGAACAGACCTCGCCAGCGAGGCTGCATTTGCATGGCCCCGGCGATGCATACAAGGGCGCTTGGATCATGTGCCATCATCTGACATACAGGACATACAGGGAAACGAGCAGACAAGTGTCTGTTGGAAAGCACTAAGCAGCACCCAACCATCGATTCCTTGGACCGGCCAGCACTGCGTCCCGTTTTGAAGACGCAACAAATAAAAATAAAGCATTAAATAAAAAAAAATTGTGTAGGCCACCAGTGTACTGTCCACTAAACGGGAAACAATCACGGGATTGCTGGATGCGGTAGCCGTTAACCTCCTAGCCGAGAGAGGCAGCACAGCCCGTGAATACACCGCCAGTCGTTAGACGCTTCCGCTTGGCTCCGAACCTAGGCCTTGGCTAGTGCCTACCTGCACCATGATGAGAGCAGAGAAACGATAAGCTGACAACGCGGCGCAAGGACGAGACGAGCCACGCAACCCCAGTCGCACCACGCGGGCGGGGCGCACGGATGAAGACGCCCTTGTGTGCTAACCACGTATGCGGTCTGCCGAGCGCTTTAGCCGCCCGCCGCCACTCTCCTCTCAGCGTCGACGTGACTGTCTGCTGCTGTCGTTCTCGGGCTAACCAACCAACCATCGACATGGCCAGCGCTTGCTGCAACGCGCCCAGCCCGTACGCTCGTCGTCGTCGCGTGGCATCGGGCCCCATCGTTAATATTGGACACGAACCTATTTGGGGGGAGGCGGCTCGGCGCAACGACACGTGCGGGCGGGGCTGGCAGAAAGCCGGAGCAACCACATGGGAGGTTGCGCGCACTCCAGACCCACCGCTTGGCCTACTTGGCGGAAGGAAACACATGCAAGGATGGGGGTCGAAGTCAAGATGATTAAAGTGGTTGTTGCTTGTATTCTTTTAGCCCTTTTGCGCAGCCGCGACTATGGAGAAGGCGGGTGGTCAAGCCAGCCGCGGCGGCACGACCAAAAACTATGTCACACGCAAGGTATCATGATTAAATAGATATACGCACGCAGCGCCCAAAACGCCCCCTTTCCCGTTGGTTGACACAAGGAAAACAGGAAAGAACAAAACACGTCACTGCTTGGTGGCGGCGTTGTAGCGGCTGACGACCCAGGCGGCGGCGTCGGCGGTGTACTTTTGGAAGTAGCCGTGGTGGACGGCCTGGTTGGAGCCGCGGTCGCAGTAGCGGTCGTCGGCGTCGCACCACGACTTGAGGCCGGCGCCGTAGGGGGCGCAGCCGGCGTTGTCCTGGCGGGGGAAGACGCCGTCGCGGGTGGTGATGTTGCCCGTGTTCCACGGCTGGTCGGCGGCGCGGGTCGGGTCGCCGAAGACGACGGAGGCGATGACTGTTTGTTGTGGTTGTTGGTCAGCAAGGGGAAATCAGAGGAAGGAGCAGTTGCGTGGCTGGCATATGGCGCGGGGGCAATCTCCGGCTGGGGTGACATCGGCATGGGTGGCAAGCGAGATGGGTTGTGGGGAGATGGCTACGGTTTGGGCACGGCCGAAATCGATAAAGCAGGGAATCCAGAAGGAGTGGGACCCTGGATCGGACCAGAGTGCCGCCATCCACGGTGCCGTGACAGGGGATGAGTGGATGGGGCGGCAGACGAGGACGAGAAGGAAGAAGGAAGGAAAGAAGAAGAAGAAGCATGTGAAAACGTACTGTTGCCGGCGTACTTGTCGCCAAGGTCGGTCGAGGGCGGGAAGCCGGCGCTGCTGCGGCCGCACAGCGCGTCGCCGACGACCTGGGCGCCCTGGGAGTAGCCCACCAGGACGATCTTGCTCGACGGGCACTTTGCCACGTAGTCGGAGATCTGGGCGCGGATGCCGTTGGTGCCGTTGATGACGCTGGCGGCGTAGATCTGCTCCGTGTCGAGCAGGGCCGGGTAGTCGACGGCGTCGGCCGAGCTGGCGGGGATCTGGGCCATGATGGCGTCGACGACCGAGACGGCGGTGCCGAAGCCGGGCGCCTCCTTGGAGCCGCGGGCCACGAACATCTTGACGCCGGGCGAGCACTCGGACGTGGACCTGGGCACGCAGGCGGCGCCGGCCGAGGCGACCATGAGGCCGGCGGTGGCCAGCGAGGCGAGGGGCGAGGCAGCGACCATTTTTGCGGAGGGGTTTTTGAGAGTGGGAGAGAGAGAGAGAGAGAGAGAGAGAGAGAGAGAGAGAGAGAGAGAGAGAGAGAGAGAGAGAGAGAGAGAGAGAGAGAGAGAGAGAGAGAGAGAGAGAGAGAGAGAGAGAGAGAGAGAGAGAGAGAGAGAGAGAGAGAGAGAGAGAGAGAGAGAGAGAGAGAGAGAGAGAGAGAGAGAGAGAGAGAGAGAGAGAGAGAGAGAGAGAGAGAGAGAGAGAGAGAGAGAGAGAGAGAGAGAGAGAGAGAGAGAGAGAGAGAGAGAGAGAGAGAGAGAGAGAGAGAGAGAGAGAGAGAGAGAGAGAGAGAGAGAGAGAGAGAGAGAGAGAGAGAGAGAGAGAGAGAGAGAGAGAGAGAGAGAGAGAGAGAGAGAGAGAGAGAGAGAGAGAGAGAGAGAGAGAGAGAGAGAGAGAGAGAGAGAGAGAGAGAGAGAGAGAGAGAGAGAGAGAGAGAGAGAGTCTGAGTGAATGTGTCTATGTGTAGATGGGTGGGAGTTTAAAGAAAGACTGGATGGTCACACTTGAAAGTGAGGTAAGGAGTGAAACCAGCAGACGGCCTTTGAGGGAGAGACACGGCGAGCAGTTTATATCCATCTCGAGCATCGAGCATCGTCCCCCTGCCGCTGCCCGGCAAAGGCAGAAGAAGAAGATAGAGCTGGTGGCCCGCCAGCCAGGCCCAGCCCTGCCAGCTCACTTGCCAAACGCCCATGTGCGCTACACACCGACGCTCAGACCCCCCTTTCCTGTCCCCACG
>PYSQ01000629.1:0-14629 GCA_003049435.1 Nakataea oryzae | reverse complement strand
GCTCCCCCCAGCCAGCCCGCCGTCGCACACTGTGCGGGCTTTCCGACTCCTCCCCTCTCCACCCCCTTGAACCTGCTTGGGGCACGTCGCCCCATGCCCTTAGTACGACGCCAAATCGAGCCCGCGCGCGTCGAGTTTTACCACGACTCGGCACGTCAAGCGGCACGCTGTCGCAGCCCGTTAATTAGACCTGCAGCACCGTCTGCAGTCTGAGCCCACGAGCGCCCTCTCCTTTTCCCTCCCCCTCCCTCCGCTGCGCCTCGACCAAGCGCACCCAGCCAGATATCACTAGCCGTCCTTGTTTCTGGACAAACGAGAAACACATCTTGTCCCCCGAAATCCGCACGACTCCTGCCTGTCCCGCGACCAACTACTGCGCTGGCGATTGAGACGGTTGTTGGCTGCCCGCGATTTGACGTCGATCGAGTGCGTCGCATTTTGTCGCGCACAGTCGGGGTGGAATCGGCATTGCTACACCACCCAATCCGCGCGCTCGCTCGTCGGGCCTCGTCTAGAGCGGCCACCCCTTCGCCACGCCGGCCAGTTCCAGCGACCACCTACCTCCTCACCAGCTGCGCTCGCAATAAGAAGACCTACCGCTGCCGTCCACGCAATTCCGGCCACCCTTCGTCTCCTCTTTTCCCCTCCTGCCCCTCAGCCGTCAATTCGGGCCACTCTTGCATCGCGGCGAGCCAGGCGATAAACAAACAAACATTGAACCCGTCCGAGCCCAACGATACTGTGATTGACCACCTGTTGCTGCTGCTGCCGTCGTCCGTCGAACACACAGGCAGCCCCCCGGCGCCCAACCAGGGAGCCGTGGGCGATTGACTGGGTCTGCTCGCACATCCAGTGAGACAAGCTCTTGACTCCAATCGTCTCCAGTCATTGCGGCCCGGCGTCGTCGACCTCGATCCACAATGGCCAGTACTCTCCCTCGCCAGCCCTTTGCCCCTCTGGACGGGGCTCGGCTGCAGAACCTGACGAGCCTGAAAAACAGACAGAATGGTTAGTCTCGGCTCTCTCCAGCGACTGAGTATTTGAAGATGCTCCGGGCTGGCGCATCTATCGCACGTGGCAGGCTGCCTGCCACGTCAGTTGCTGTTGTGCGATGGCCATTGTGCTGACCAAGTTCCCCCGTGTAGCTTTCTCGTCGGGCTCCGGCAAAAGAAAGGCCGAGTCAATTGACACTGATGACTCGGAGAACGTCGACCCTACCCTCTTCTCTAAAAGGTCAAAGGGCGCCGATAACTTTTTCTCCAATGACTGCTTCAAACCGTCTTCGTTTGTCCTGAAGAAGGCGGCTCCATCGCTCCCCAAGTCATCCTTGACTTCGAGCTACCCTCCCATCTCCAGGCCGAAACATGCCGGCGTCTCCAAGCCGCGCTCCATTCTAAAGCCTCGGTCGCCCGTTTCGCAAATTGACACGGCACTTCCGGCTGCGGCTCCGCTGTCGGCCCCTGCTGGTCGCTCCCCCACCCGCGGCAGCAAGCGAGTTGGAATCCTCTCCAAGAACCGCCGCCGCACTGCGAGCCCCTTCACCCGCGTGGACCCGCCCGCTTTCGGCCTGGGTGGCGCTGCTCCGTTCTCACTCGATGCAGCCCTCAAGGGCACTGTCTCCAGCTACGCCTCGCGCTCAGCAGCCGTTGCTGCCCCGTCATCGTCCTCGCTCGGGGGCCTGTACGGAGATGAGTTGGACGGCTCGTGGATCTTCGACATCCATGAGGACACCCCCGAACAAGAGATGACAAACCTGCTTCAGCACAGCACTTGCGTCTTGGATCTCAGCGGCGACGAGGAGAGCGAGCAGAAGCGGCGCCGTGATAGGGCCGAGGGCCGTGACAAGGAGAACATCCCTCCTGTGGACGACGTCAGCCAGACGGCTTCGTCCTCGACCCGCAGGCGAGACCTTGACGGTGACGACATGGTGCTTGAAAAGTCGCGGGGGCCTCTGTCGGAGATGAACGTGGCCGACTTTTACGCCGAAGGATGCCACAGCGGCTCCGTGATCATTGTACCTGGGGACGAGGACGAGGCCGAGACGGTGCAC
Source organism: Nakataea oryzae (assembly GCA_003049435.1). Lineage (NCBI taxonomy): Eukaryota > Fungi > Ascomycota > Sordariomycetes > Magnaporthales > Magnaporthaceae > Nakataea > Nakataea oryzae. The sequence goes on along the minus strand of PYSQ01000629.1, from coordinate 12,579 downwards.
GGAGGGGACGACTATCAAGAGTCCGGGTCCAATGTCGCTGGCGACGTCAAGCTCGAGCTTCCGGCCCAGAACAAGGCCAGCGAGGAGATCTCAACAGATGAGCTCATGGCAAAGCGTGACGCTCCCGCACCACAGGCTGCTCTACTACAGCCCATGGAGGGTACCGGCGAGAGCTTTGAACTCTGGGAGAGCAACAGCGCCAAGGACGAGGCGGAGCCCACGGTATCGTCGGCCCCTTCCCCCGCTGGGGCTGACGAGGCAGCGACACAGGCTGGAGCCTCAACAGAGGCCGATGCTGCATAAGCCGCCCCTGCCCCTGTTGCTGATTTATACATTTCTCCTGGAGCTCTGGAGTTTCAAGCCCCTTTCCGCTTGGCGATACCTTTTTCCTTATGGGCTTCCGCGGGGCTCGCTGCTTTGTAATTTGGGATGTGTTTCCGACCGGATGTCGAGTTTTGTGGCGTTGCTCGGACGGGTGGGATGCGGAGGAAGGAGGACTGGGCGGAGGTTAGGGGGGACGCTCGGGGATGAGTATACGATATGGTATGGTTTGGTTTGGGGCGTATGGGTTTTTGTATAGTTGCTGTTCTACTGGCTCTACTTCGAAGTTGCAATTTGTGTAGTTGAACTTGGATCCAACTGGCGGATATGGTTAAAAATGTACTGTTCTCTTGAGCATTTCGCATCCTGCCGTGTGTTGTGCGCCCTTGTGCGCCCCGATTGGTGGCCCTCCGACCTTGCCGAGACGACCCGAGATATCCAGGACGCATGTCCGAAAAAATGGCGAGATACAGGCATCACCAAGCTCTGCTAGCTTCTTGTGCTAATGCGGGGTGAAGGCTGCGGATGTGAGCGGCCAGCTCCAAACTGGACGGTGGTGGGGTTTTGCGACACGGGGCCAAGAAGCCAGGCCAAGCTGGGTGCGCAGCTGACGTCGAGTCGTCCCACAATTAAGAAGCTACTAGACTAGATAGCTGGAGCTGCAAGCTTTCAATTGACTGCACTGTCCACCGTTTCTGGCCCAAGGTTTCTGGCCACCGCGGCGGTGCAACGTCTCCCGGGGGCTGTGGCAGTTCCTGAATTCGAGCTCCGTCGCCTCCATCACGGGGTCGCACCAACGCCCGAAGGAGAGGGCATCCGTCTCGCCTCTTGCCAAAAAGGTGACAAGTCACACCACGCCGGGGGCGTTGTTTTCATTTTTATTTTCAGACGAAGAAAGGGCGCAGCGCAGCATATACATATAAATCAAAGTGAGGGGCAAAACAAGGCAAGAGGACTGGAGGCAGCGCGTTGGAAAGCCCAGGGAGCCCCAAAAGCGAACATCTCGACGCCACTGTGGTCACCTTTTTATCTACACAAACATCCCCCCCCCCCACGAACCCAGAACAACGACGGAGACAAAGCCAGTCCGGCGTAAACAAAACACATCAAAATGGCATCGATCAACGACCTCGCAACGGCCGCCATCGCCTCGTCCGCAGTCGAGATGGCACAGCGGGCTTCCGACGGGGACGAGGGCGGCGGCGGAGCCGCGGGCGCCGCCGCCCCCTCCTCCTCGTCGCCCGCATCGCCGCCGCCGCCCGACGTCGCCCGCGGCGCACTGATCGTGCTCGAGGGGCTCGACCGCAGCGGCAAGACGACGCAGGTCAAGCTTCTGGAGCAGCGCTTTGTCGAGCTCGGCCGGAAGGTCAAGGTCATGCGGTTTCCTGGTGAGTATGGTTTTTTTTTTTCTTTCTTTCTTTTCCTTGTTCCAAGTTATTTGCTATACAACCTCATCCAAGCATCATATCCAAACACCGCTGATACAGCTTGCTTTGATAGACAGGACTACCCCAATCGGGCAGATGATCGATAGCTACCTCAAGAGTCAGACCGTGATGGATGATCATGTCATCCACCTGCTCTTTAGTGCAAACCGCTGGGAGGCAGTGTAAGTCATTTATCCCCCCCCCCCTTTGGCTTGCTTATTTTTTGCCCTTGGGCCTTGCGCACGGTATGGCTGTGCGTCGCTAGTTTGGTGCTGCTTGCAGCTTGCCCAAACCGCCGCCAAGGCTCTCGGGTTACCCCTGAGCCCCTGAAATCCGGCCATGCGGTTTTTGTTTTTCTTGTTTTTTTTTTCACAAAAGAAATGCAGGCACGAAAACACATAGCTACAAGACTTTGGCTCCTCCAACAAAAAAAAACAAACATGTTTGCTGATCAAAATCGCCTGAAATTTGTGAGGGGGCCAGAAAAGCAATCACGTCCCTCCTGGCCTCGGGCACGACGGTCGTGTGCGACCGCTACTACTACAGCGGCATCGTCTACAGTGCGGCCAAGCTCAACCCTTCGCTGACGCTGCCGTGGGCCCGGGCCCCCGAGGTCGGCCTGCCGCGCCCGGACCTGGTCCTGTTCCTGGACCTGGAGGAGGCCCAGGCAAAGGCCCGCGGCGGCTGGGGTGGCGAGGTCTACGAGCGCGCCGAGATGCAGCGCCGCGTCCGCGAGCTCTTTTGGGGCCTCAGCATGGGCGTCGTCGTCCCGCCGTCCGCGGACGAGGGCGCCGGGGCGGCGGCGGTGGCGGCGGTGGCGGCGGCGGCGGGGCCCGAGATGAGGTTCCGCCAGGAGGAGGAGGATCTGCACGTCGTCGACGCCAGCCCGTCGGTCGAGGACGTGGCCGAGGAGATATGGAAGGTCGTGAGGCCCCGCGTCGAGGCGGTCGAGAGGGGCGAGATCGGGAGGTCCGTCCGGAGGGTCTCGTAGGGGGCCGACTCGGTCTCGCGTTTGTGCGTGCGCATGAGATTTTGAAGGATCCTGTACATACCTCGTCGCATAGGGGAGTTTGCTTCGGTCTGTTCATCTCTCAAATGCAACGCGCGGAGGGTGACATTTTCTCTTATCCGTATCACCTATCGCTAAATCATGCATCAAGATATCCACGGCAATGCAGAAACAGCTGTTTTGTAGAATGAATCGTTCCCAATTCTGAACAGCCGACAGATGGCGTCCATGTTGTATTGAAACCCGGATGTGATGTGCCATTGAGGCAGCCGAGGCGTTGAGCCGTGGCGGATATAAAAAAGATAAAGAAGCCGCAAACGTGAACCCCGTCAAACCCTGCTTTTCCGGGTTCTATGATGTTGAAATCCAGAAGTCTTCTTGATGCCCAATTGCAAGAGAAAAGAAAAACCACCAACGCCATGAACAACCATGCAAATCCTCCCCAAGAACGTTCCCAGTCTCTCGTCACGGCGAGGAGTGCGAGGCCAGTCTCGCTCGTGGGCCCGGGGGATATTTCATCGTCTTTCGACGAACCTTTGGTTTCACAATAAAGGAAAAAAAAAGAAGTGTGTCGGCATGTGCAGAAAAAAAGACGCTTCTCAGTCTGGGCCGAGCATGACAGCCAAATCAGTGAAATTCTTTCCCTTATCGTTATCCAACTAGCGCCTATTAACGCCAATCAGGTTGAGGAACTCGTTCCGTGTTCGCTCACGGCCTTCGAAGCAGCCCAAGACGCAGCTCGTTATGGTCGTGGCACTCGACTTCTCGACGCCGCGCATGACCATGCACAGGTGGCTCGACTCCATGACGACGGCGACGCCCTGGGGCTTGAGGATCTCCATGATGGCGTTGGCGACCTCCTTGGTCAGGCGCTCCTGGATCTGCAGGCGCCGGCTGAACATCTCGGCGATGCGGGGGAGCTTGGACAGGCCGATGACCGAGTTGGCTGGGATGTATCCAATGTGCATCTGCGAGACGGACGGACCGACTGTCAGCCAAAAGAAACCGCAGGGAGGGCGGAAAAAGAGGGACGGCAACCGCATACCTTGCCGGTAAAAGGCACCAGGTGGTGCTCGCACATGCTGAAGATCTCAATATCTTTGACGATGACCATCTCGTTATGGCCCTCGTGGAAGATTGCGTTGTTTATGATGTCCTTGACGTTCTGCTGGTAGCCCTTGGTGAAGAACAACAGGGCCTTGGCGTAGCGCTCGGGCGTGGCAAGAAGCCCCTCGCGGTCAGGATCCTCGCCGACGCACTCGAGGAGCGTCCGGACGGCGCCGCGCATCTTCTCCAGCCGCTCGGCGGCCTGCTCGGGGCTCTCCTCGAGACGGGCCCGGGTTCCGACGCCTGCACCAGGAGAGTTTTCTTGTTAGTTCTGGCAACCAATGGGGGGAGAGCTTTTGCATGTGGCGCGCGGGGTAGCGAGGCAGGGGAGGGGGGAAAGAGGGACAAGGGTCGTCGTGGGAAGCCATCCAAAGTCGCCGAGACCGACAGTGACCCCTGGGAAGGAAAAGCAAAAAAAAATAAAAAATAAAAACAATAAAAAAAAGCTCAACGTACTGGGCCTACTCAAGCCGTCAAAGTCTATGACGGGGCTGGGCGAGCGAGACTCGTCAATCTTCTCGGGGGGCGGCGGCGGCGGCGGCTCGTCGCGGGGGTCGCGGGCGGCCTTGCTCAGGCTCAGGCGGCGGTGCGACAGGCCGCCATTGAGGCTGCCCGGGGCGGCGGGGTGGCCGGCCTGCTTGCGCTTCTTGGACTTCTTGACGTAGTCGGCGGGGCCGCGGGCGGGCTCGGCGCCATTGGCGTCGTCGGCGCGGTGCTTGCGCGGCCGCTTGGAGCTGGCGGCCTTTGCCGAGCCGGAGCTGGCGGGTGAGCTCGGGTCGTCCGTCTTGGTCATTGCGGCGGGGGGGAGAGGGCAGACGGGCAGGTAGGTGTGGGTGACTCTTGGAAGACTGCTGGACTGCGCAGATGGGCGAGGAGGCGAGGGGTTCGGGGCGACAATTGGGGGTTTGTCGCAGGCTGGCCCGACGCAGGCGGAGCGAGGGCTTTTTGATGCGGGATAGCCGCGCTGGGACGAGCCCGCGGCATTTTCTAGCTGCGGCGGCGGCGGCGGTGGTGGTGCGAGTCACCCGCGGAAAAATTTCAATGACAGCAGTGTCATTGACTGGGCCTGGCGCTGCAGCTTGGGTTGCCCGCCGGCATGCAGTCTTGCGATCGAATGCCGTGTTTGGGCCGTGTTTGGGCAGGTGGGGGTGGCCCGGCTGCAGGTCAGCCGCAGGTGCGGTGCCCCAAGCCGCTGAGGCTAGTGCTGTTTGCTGCCATCAAGGGACCTGGGGCAAACTGTGTGCGCGCGCGCGCGCCCGTGCTTGGCTGGGCCGCCTGGGGGACCCGCCGCCCGCTGGAAAGGTAGGGTGGTGGTGGCCCAGGGTCCTTGCGTGCGATGCGTACCCAGGTCTAGGTCTAGGTCTAGGCCAGTGGCGGGTGTGGCTGCGGCTTGGCGTGATTGGGGCTTGCGAGTTTCCTGCACGTCCACCACCTGCCTAGCTGTGGCTGGAGCCAGCCGCGACTCAGGCAGCTCCGTTTCACACCGCGGAGAGCCGTCCTTTTAGCTCGCTCGCACTCCACCATCTCGCAAGCGTCTCCCTGCACCCGCCCGCGCATCGCTCTCCACTCGTGGCAGCTGCGGTGGGTTCCAGACTCGCGGCTCCTCTGAGCGCACTGGCCAGCCAGCCCCAAGAGACCGCTCGCCGGGGCCATTGCGCGCGCGAGTCGGCGCGCGTGGGCAGAGGCAGCAAATAATGGCGTCGCCGCCTCCACCACCACCAGCATACACGCAGTCGCCCACGGCGCTCTCACCACCCCGCCACCCTCCGCACACCCACGTCCCTCTGACGGGCACCACGGCTCCGGCGACGACAACGACGACGGCGACGACGACTCCTCCAGCAAACGCGCCTGCCGGCAAGAGCAAGAAACGACCCTCGATAGCCGATGGCGGCGGCGGCGGCGGCGCCAGCAGCACCCAGCAACAAACCCCTACCATCAAGCGACGGAAGGCCTCCATCATGTCCATCGCCTCGACCGGCTCCGCCCACCCGCTGCGGCAGACGTCGTTCCCGCCCGAGGACTTTGCCGGCCCGCGCTCGCCGTCGGTCGACATGGACGCCATGAGCATCGTGTCGGGCAGCCAGGTCAGCGCCGTAGGCAGCGCCGCCGGCCCGCCCGCCAAGAAGAAGCGCGGCCGCAAGTCCAAGGCCGACAAGGCCCGCGAGGCCCGCGAGCAGACGCCCTCCGTCGCCAACGGCCGCTCCGGGGCCGGGGGCGCCGCGAGCGTTGCCAGCGGCACAGGAGGCGGAGGCGGAGGAGCCGACGCTCGCAGCACGACGGGTACTCAGGGCGGTGGCGGTGGCGGTGGCGGCGGTGGTGACCAGGCCGATGATGACGACGACGAGAACGATGTCGTGCACATGTCGATAACGTCGACGCGGCGGTCAGAGGCGCAGACTGCCGAGGAGAAGAGGCTGCGCGCCATGCTCACGCGGTGCATGGACCAGGATCAGTTCGACCGGTTCGGAAACTGGAGGGCCGCAAAGCTGCCTGATCAGGTCGTCAGAAGGGTAAGGATCTACGGAATCTCTCGCCCGCGTTTCTCCTCCATTGATTCCATCGCTGACACGGGTTTCCTCCCCTTTTTTTGTCTCAGGTCGTCAACGCTACCGTCTCGCAATCAGTTCCCAGCCAGATAGTTATTGCGGTGAGGACAGTCACAAAGTTCTACCTCTGCGACATCATCAGGATTGCTCGCGAGGTGCAGGCAGAGTGGATAGCAGCAGGCGCCGAGGTGCAGGCGGCAGACTTCACAGAGGACGACAACGGCCAGGTTGTTTTGGGCGAGGAAATGGCATGGCCCGGCAAGGTCATGTCGGCAGAGGAGGAGGAGGAGATGCAGGCCGCCGAGAACGCGGCCGGCAACTCCTTCACCGACAGCAGCACCGGCGCGCACACGCAGGGGACCATGAGCTTTGCCAGCCGCAACGAGGAGATGGACCGGCAGACGCGCGAGGTCATCCTGCGCGAGCCGCCGCGCGGGCCCCTGAGGCCCGAACACTTACGTGAGGCCCTCCGCCGCTACCAAGCATCCGCACAGAGCCAGGGAATAGGATCTCTGAGGGTCTGGCAGGAGCAGCAGAAGAGCGGCGTCGAGAGGTTTCCTTCCAGGACGGGTGGCCGACGGATATTCAGATAACGCTTCTTCTTCTTCTTCTTTTTACTATTGCTATTCATTTTAACTTGAGAGTATCTTAATTTCAGGGGCCTGGTCGAATCCTTGGGAGGGTTCATGCAGCGTTTTACAATGCCCTTGGACAAACGGGACAAGGGCAGACATGTGTTTTTGCGCGTGTTTTATGTTTGGAAGTGGCTTGCAAGACTTGTCACGGTTTGGCCCTGTGGGTGCTAGATAAAACGTGGGGAATTTATTGATATCTGCAGCCGACTACAACAGAATAGAAGCCCATTTTCATGGGGGATGACCAGCAAGAAGAAAAGTCTCAGCTCAACCGAGTCGGCCACTGCTTCTCTCGAATCCACCAACTCTCAGCCCTAAACAGCACGTCCTCCCACAACGAGCTCAACCGCCGATTTACAGGACAAGGCCGAGAGCGGCGACGCACAGGGCGATGGGGGCGACGACGGCGCCGGCGCCGGCGGTGACGGGCATGTTGGGGCTGTTGCCGCTGCTGGCGTTGCCGGAGCCGGTCCCGGTGGCGGAGCCGGAGCCGGAGCCGGCGTTGGAGCCGGATCCCGGGGCGACGGCGCCCTGGCGGTTGGTGCAGTTGCCGGGGGCGAAGGTCTGCTGGCTCTGCTTGAGGGTGTCGGTGAAGCCGCTCGAGATCTGGCCGGCCAGCTGCTGGACCTCCTGGGGCACCTTTTGCACGACGGCGTCGATGAGCTGCTTGGCCACGTTGCCCATGTCGCCGGCCTGCTTGAAGACGACCTCGCACAGGCCCGCGTTCTCGAACGCGGTCTTCTTGTCGCTCAGGGCCTGGATCAGGGCGTTGCCGTCGTTCTGCAGCCCCGTCACGGTGCCCTGCAGGCTGACGGCGTCGTTGAGCGAGATGGGCGACGTGGCCGTGATGTTGGCGACGCCCTTGTTGAGAGTGTCGAGCAGGCCGGTCGAGCTCTTGAGCAGCTGCGCCGGGTCGCCGTTGAAGCCCTGCACCGCGGCCGTCAGGTCCTTGAGCCGGCTGTCCGTCTCGGTCACGACGGTGCTGATGGTCGGCAGGTCGCGCGCCGCGATCTCGGGCAGGGCCGCGCGCAGGTGCGACTCGAGCTGGACGGAGGCGAGGGCGGTGCCGACCGAGACGGCGATGAGTGACGTCGACAGATGCATTGTGAGTGTTTGGTGGTTGTTGTGCTTTGGGTGAGTATGTGTGAGTGTGTCTGCTTGGAAGCGTGTGTGTTGCCGAGTGTTGACCAAGAGTGAAGAGTAAAGGGTTTGGCTTTTGTTGCTGACTGGGTGTCGATGATGTCGAACAGGAGAGAGGCGGTCTTCTCGGTGGGTGTCCAGAAGCTTAATATAAGTAGCCTCTGGGGGCGCGCGCCCGTGATGTGCCCCGGCATGCGCGTCCGGTATGCCGCCGTCGTAAACCATCCATGGCGTCGCAGCCCTCTTCCGGTACGTGGCCTTGCCCCAGGACTTGTCTGCTCGACAAGCTCGGTCCTCTGGAGCCGAGCCACAAGCCCCCTGTCATCGTCCGAATTGCCGTCTAGACGTCTCTCTGGCTTCTGGGACGGCAGAAGGCTTGTGACGGACGAATCGCGGGGCCCCTTTTGCCCTCGCCGTTGGCTCTCCGAGGCCGCCGGGGTCGCGGATGAAGCCCACCCTCGCCACATACACTCCCTCACACACACACACACACACACACATACGCAAACATAAGCAAACACACACCCACACACACATAGGAACGTCGATATGCACACAAGGTGCTGCTTGGCCTGCAGCTGATGAGACCACAGAAGTGCATGACAAGGTCGGACCGAAACCGGTTGCGTGGGCGTCTGCAAGTACAGAGCTGCATCCCGGGTGTATGGCCTGGATCTTGTCCGTGGCATGGGCACCGTGAAAAAACGCATGTCGATGCTGCAGGGAGATGCTTGCGTCGTTGCCTTTTTTATCTGGCTGACGTCGGGACAGAAGTGTGCGCCCGCAGGCGGAGTTTCTGGAAAAGACGCGTTTCCATGCGTTGCCCAGCCTCCAGAGGAGCGCATCGTCGAGGCGTGATCCCTTCCCCGCCGTAAACACTGATGTTCTTCCCCTCGGAGCCCATGACCGTCACAATTTACACCCTTTGGCTACCAACAGACTCTGGGTTTCGGCCAGAGCAACACGGCAGACAGCCCCCATCGTACGTAGGTTAAGATTGGCAGGCTGCAAGGATGAAACCTGCAACCGACATCGGACGGGCGTCCTTGCGAGAAATCGGCCTCTGCTCTTGGTGTTTGCCATGGGCTCTCGTTCTCGCCCGCTGGGCGCGGTCATGAGCCACCTGGCGTCCGGCATGATGCTGGGACGGTGGCATGCGTGCCAGCCCCTCGCAGTGGCGACCGACCCTAGGGCACGCACGCATCCTGGCCGAGCACGGCGTTATGTGTGCGTGTGTGCGGCGTCTTGCTGCCGCATGGCCTACGTGGTCGCCATCGTCATGTGTCAGCTGGCCGAGCACACCGGGCATGGCAGATCCCCCCCCTCCCCTCCCTCCCTGCCGCCGCCGCGTGGCGTACCGGCCGTCCTGTTCCGACGTCTTTGGGGTGCGCGGCAGAAAGCGGTTTTGATATGCGAGTCCGGCATGCCGAGGCACAGGACGCCAGAACGCGCTACATGGTGGCCTGCGCGCGTGGCATGCATTGGCCGTCCATGCGGTCCTGGCGCAGCCCATCTAGGCGCTCGGTGATCGAAACCCGAATACGGACGCGGCCAGTTGGGCTTGGGGGGAGGCTGGTGCACCGAGACTTGCTAGCCCCTCAGGAAGCTCATGAATTAGTGTTTCTTTGGGGGTTGCTCTGAAGCAGCCCCTGTTCCCTGCCATCCGTCTGTCTCTCTGTTTGCAGACCATCCACACCACTGATTTCCCTGACACGGGCGGCAGGCAGCCACATCCTGGGCTGCTATTTTTGTCGCCGTCCGTATCCAGCTCCGGATTACGGAGAGCGAGGGCCGGCTGGTGACAGGGTTGGCAGCAATCCTACAGCCCCAGCCCAACAGACTGGGCTCCAGCGGCCGCTAAAGCTGACAGCAGGCACACGATCGGCCCCGGAGCTCGCCATCAACGCAGAGCACAGGTCCTGCCGCAATGCTTGTATCGGAGCGCCAGACAGGAAGCATGGATGATATGCGAGCAGTTGCGGCTGCTTGCAGATGTGTGCCGCTTTGGTCCCGGCGGCAGCGCGGCCTGCGAGAATCCGGGCCCGGAGCACAGAATGCAGGAAACTGCCCGGACTTCCTTGGTGAGAGGCCGCATTTTTTTTACCCTCTGGGCGCGACTCGTGTGGCTCCTGTGTGAAGCCCGGATGGCCGGGCCGGACCATGAAGACGCCGGCTTTTCCTTGCACCACAGAGGCTGTAGTAGTCTCCCCGCGCCAAGAGGCCCGAGGCTCTCTGTGTACAAGACGCGTCCAGCCCGCATCTCGTCTCGGAGGCAGCCAGCGCCATCATCCTGTTCTTGTCGAGCCTGTGCCAAGCAGGAAGATCCTTGCTGGCAGATTCTCCAGGTAGAAACAGCCATGCTGGTAGCTGCGCACCTCTGCTCCCCGCGCGGAGCGTAGCTCTCGCTCCAGATCCCAATTCCATGCAAGCATAGACTTCCAGGGCATCAATGCCCGAGAGAAACCTGGGGGTCTAGGGGCATGCCTGGAGTGGCGCGATATAGTGGCGTCCACCAGCACTTACTGTGTGCAACTCTATTGGCGGCCGATTCCCTTTTGTCCTCACCACCTCCTCCTGGCACCGTCAGCAATGGCGCCATGCACGTGCCAGCCGCTGCACCACTCATAGGATTTGCTGCACTGCCTCAGCCCCTTGCAATCTTTTGCCCAGAGCAGAACGCCCGAATGCGAAATATGATAGCCGGCCCCTGCGATTCGCCCGATTTCGCCTCAGCCCCCAAGCTGAAGGCTGCCTCGCCGCCGATCATGACCGTTGTATAGCTGACGTAACCATGGGCGCTTTTGGCGTCTTGCCCTGGCAAGATGATGGACGTTGCAACACAAACTGTTCTTCTCTTTTGTCGACGATGCAAAGTCCTTTGTTCCCTCCTGGAACGGCCAGACTAGAGGAGACACACTTGACAACAGCCCCGAGAACAAAAGATGGCGGGCGAGGACCAAGACAGCAGGCTCCGCTACTACGACGAGCCGCCAGTGGACAACGACGACGATAGCCACATCTTCATCGGGGACACGGCGCCCCTGCTGGAGATCGGGGTGGACGACACGGGCGCCGGCGTCGAGGACGTCCAGGACGATGTAGGGCTTCCGGGGAGCGACATAAAGCCATGGCTACCGCCGCCGCCGCCGCCGTCACACCCTGGCACGCCGACGCGGCGGCCGTGGTGCCAGGTCCGGTCGCCGCGGGCGGTGCTGGCGACCGTCTCGCTCATCGTCTTCGCCGTCGTGCTGGGCGTCATCGTCCTGGTCATGCCCCTGGCGCGGCTGGTCGAGGACAACGTCTGCCGCAGGCACTACGGCACGCCCGGGCCCGTCCCGGAGGAGAAGTGCAAGGTCGCAGAGGTGCAGACGCGCCTGGCCTGGCTGGGAGGTTGCGCCAGCGTCGTTAACTCGATAATGGGTGCGCGTCTGTTTTCACCCCCTGCACATTCGCCTGAAGCCTCAAGATCGGCGCTATTCCGAATCGGATGCTGATTTTGCAATCTTTCTGCCCCAGAACTGCTTGTTTCGTTTCCATGGGGCATACTTGCGGACCGGTAGGTCTCGTCTCTCCGGGGCTTCCAGGAGCTGGTGACTTGGATGTAGTAGCCTGACCTTCTGCCACCGCCAGCTTTGGGCGCAAACCGATCCTGCAGGCCTCGTTTGTCGGCATCATAATGTCCGTCTGCTGGAGCTGCTTTGTCATCAGCCGGCCCGACCTGATGCCTGTCGAGCTCAGCATCGTGGGCTGCCTGTTTATTGTGTTTGGAGGAGGCGGCGGCACTGCTATAACGGTGATCCACGCCATCATCGCCGACGTGGCTACGGACAAGTCAGTCCTTCGGAAACTTCCCCAGTCGCAACGACATGGCAATGCTAATCTCCCTTGACCGTCCCCAGAGCCTCGGCATTCATGTGGACGTCCATGGGTGGCGTCTGCGGTGGCGTCATCGGGCCCGCCCTGGGCGCGTACATGCTGCAGTCATGCTCGTCGCCGTGGGTGCCCGTGGGAATAGCCGCCTTGATCGCCATCCCGGCCATGCTCGCCACCACCATCCTCCCGGAAACCAAGCCCGCTAGCCAACCTGGGGCCGCCAGCAACACCAACAGCAAGGACGGCAACAAGGGCTTCTGGCCGACCCTCTGCGCGCAATCCTCCGACTCGGCGGCGGCCCTGCGCTCCTCCGTCTCGATGCTGCGCAGCGCGCCCGTCCTCTGCTTGATCCCGTCCTTCTTTGCGTCGCAGCCCGTGCAGGCGGTCCAGGGCGGGACGCTGGGCCAGACCCTCGGCGGGCTGTGGGGGTGGAAGGTGGCGGACCTGGGCTACTTCTTCTCCGCCAGGGGGCTGCTGACGGTCCTGGCCCTGGCCCTGCTCCCCCTGCTGGCCAAGGG